>CAEGAF010189503.1:0-14050 GCA_903067075.1 Micropoecilia bifurca | reverse complement strand
ATTGAAAATGTATCGGAGTAAAAGTTTGCAATTAAGTTCAGAAATATAGTGAAGTAAAAGTGAAAGTTATCAAAAATGTTCATACTTGAGGAAAGTATGAAGTACTCCAAAATATACTTAAGTAAAGTAGTGAAGTGTTTTTACTTTGTTACTATACAACATTGGTTTGTGTCTATTTGAACTGGGCTTTTTTTGTTGTTGGAATATTATATTTGAGACAAATAGCACAAACTGAAAAAACGAAAAGGTGCGAACACTGCCCTCTGGTGGACAAAAACGGTAATTCAACCTGGAGGTTTTAGGAAATGGGAGTCACAATTACACTGCAAAAACACAACATTGCAAGTATTTAAAGGCTTTTTTTTCCAGTGCAAATATATTAGTACACTTGAAATGCAATAAAATTAACTTATAAGTAACTTTTCATGAAAACATAGAAGCTTGTTTAAAGAAAATAATCCCTCAACATTGATGAAAAAGTGCTAGTTCACTAGCAAATCCGTTGACAGCACTTTGCCGTTACCTAGCAATATTAGGCAAACTCATCCCGTCACCTAGCAACCAAGTTTTACTTCCAGGGCAGATTATTTCATTTATAGCTAAACATTTTTCCCATATTATACGATCTGGATCCTGTTACTTGTTGAAAAGTTACTTGCAAGTTTTCAGGAATTTCACTAAGATATTTTCAGTAGAAACTAGATCAAAAATACTTGGTAAGATTTGTATTTTTTGCAGTGTAATTTGTGATATTGAGTCTTTTGTAATACGACAATGTTTTATTGTCATATTGTGACATGATTTTTTTTTAAAAGTTTTAAGTAGTTGGACAAAAAAATAACTGAGGAGTGTCCTGCAATTTACTGGAATTTAATTTTACATAACGGCCACATTCAAGCATAAATCTTATAAAGTGAGAAAAATCTTCAGTTTTATATGTTCATAGCTTTCAGTTAAGTAAAATTATACTTTTTGTTTTTGTCTGATTTATGACCCAATGTGGCTCAACACTGTCAAAATTAAAGATACAACTTAAAATTCACATATGTAACTTAAGATTGTGCTAAAAATATTGTGCCAAATAGTGAAATACAAACTGTTTTTAATTAGAACTATAAATGTGAGACCTGAATTTGCCAAAAACAGTCAATAAACCCTAGAATAAAGATCTTCAACCTGCATCTCCCACAGTAATTACATTTCATTAAAAGTAATAATGAAAGATATGTGTGTTTATATATATATAGTTTATATATATATATATATATATATATATATATATATATATATATATATATATAGGCATATTTTAGCACTTTTTGATATTTTGACAGAATAATTGCATTGAATTGTTACTATGGCATGATTTTAGAAGCACCAACAATATACAATATTGTTTTAGGTTGATTTTCCTTATTTTAACATTATTTTCCACAAATAACATTCATTTGGGGAAAAAAATGCATCCAATCTCTTTTTGCAAAAGGTTAAGTCTTTCTTTATCTTAAAACTTCCTATAGTGGATATTTATCAATATTTCCCTGACCTTTCACTTTCTGTGAAAGGTCAGGGAAATTAGTTTCACTTCGCTGGAAAATGTCTGCGCATTGTGAAGTTTGCACCGCAGCCCTGGAGGGTTGCATGACGTTCGTTTCCAGTATATAAACTGTAATCTATTTAAGAAAGATGAACGTTTCCCGGCCTCAGTAAGACGGTAACATCTGGCTGTGCGTGTCTCCCTGCAGTTTGTCTGTTCGGTGTCAGACCTGAACAAGGTGCGCGGCTCCCTGGAGGGGCTGGGATTACACATCGCATCTGCAGGCTTGGAGTTCGTCACTCGCAATCACTCCTGCCTGGATCAGGAGCAGATGGAAGCTGCTTCCTCTCTCATAGAGGCCCTCACTGACCTCCCAGATGTAGTGAGAGTGTGGGACAATATCCAGGCCGACAGCTGAGACGATCCGGCCGACGCTGCATATTTGGAGCGACCCGAGGATTTTGCCATCTGATAGCTTTTATAAGAGCTGGAAACCGGGTGTGTTGTGGCAGAGGAGAGACGCTGTTGGGTGTTTTACCTGTGGAGAACAAAAACATTAAAGGAATAAAAATGTGGTTGCCATTAAGAGAGAATTGTTTTCCATCCAGCTCTGATGAAGAGCAGTTTTAGTTGGAAAAGTGTCAAAGTGGCAGATTTAAAGGAAAACGTTTCCATTATATTTAGAAAACACATTTTGCTCTCCATAATTCAAAACCTATCTACTGGTTTTCAGTCCCTGACTTATTATGCTTCCTTGAACAGGCAACAGAAGAGGTGTTCAAAATGCGGCTTGGGGGCCATCTGCAGCCCTTTGGAGGACTTTTAGTGGCCGACCTCAATTCTAGAATTGCTGCAGATGGACATTTTTTCATCTTTATCAGATAAGTAACATTAAGAAAAATATTAAGTGGAAAAAATAGGTCCCTATTTAGTGAGAAATAAGATTGTTGACCTGCTTTCAGTCAAAAGCAAATCCTGCAGCCCAAGTCAGAAACCAATCAACCCTAAAAATATTAGGAATTGGATATTTTTTATGTTTTGCATTTGCAATGATTGACTGATCTGTTTTCTACAAAGATCGAGCTACTTTGTTGAGTTCAATAAATCCATTTCAATTTTTTTGGTTACTATTGAGCACGAGATAAAAAAAAGGCACAAAAAGTTTGTTTTAAAATATTTGTGGCCCCATGTGCTGTTAACTTAAACATTTTGACACAAACCCAAATACAGCAAAGTTCCTGGAGCGTAAACTACCTTGAAGATGACCTACTATGTTTTCTGGAACAGGTTAGGATAGATCTGTAAAGAAATCATTGCTTTACTGCAGAGAATCATTATTAGATCATCAGATTTCAGTCTGCTCAGTTCTGCCTATTTTGAGTCGTTCGAGTTTCCTGTCACTTTAAACCCAAATAAGCTGCTGCTGGCCACGCCCCCAAACTCAACTTTTACACTCACACTTGAAAAAGGCTCCAAACAGATGCACGGTTATGAAACTGTACATGTTTGAAAAGTAGAAGTGGATCCCGCTGCACAGCCAACAAGAATGCAGCGAGTGGTTTCTGGATGGTAAGTGAACAGCAAAACAGGTGTCTTTTCCAGCAGCCATTGCACAGCAGTAGAACCAGCTGATCAAACGCACTGCAGATCAGCCTGGGTTGCTAGGCAACAGGCTGGCGTTTGATTGAGTGAGATAAAAAAGCAACAGCGTTGGAAGTGGTTTCTTTCTGCTTGTTTATCCTCACGGCAGCCATATTGGATTTTAACTTTCAGTTTTTGGGGTTATGACACAAAAGCATAATGTGATACAAAATAAAAATGTTCTGTGGAATATATATAAACTCCTAAAGTAGTTCATGTTGATAAAATTCATTTTACTGCCACTGATGCTGAAGGGTACAGCTGAAGGACACTTTAGGAAAACAACATCATGGATCATTACATACTGTCAGTCGGTCAATAACATCCAACCTAAACAACATGCATGCAACAAATTCAAATGTAGCAATACATTACAACCAAGCGTCTCTCACAAATAATAAAACCTTTTCTCCCAAATCAAACTCCCTAAGACCGTCGCCATGCAGACGTGATGCTAAAAGGGAAACCCAGTGACTGTCTCCCCTCCGCTTTGTCATCAATGCCCAGTATTGATCTTCCTGTCGCTTCCTGTCAGCTATAGCGTGGCATCGATTGGCTTCTGATGTTGGTGAGCTGCAGGGCAGTGCTGCGCTCTGAGCCAGCCAGGCTGGGAGGTCCGACATCGACAACCGCAGCCACACAGCGCCAGCAGGAAGAGCTAGTTTCACACAAACATGGATCCAGAACAAAACACTTTGGAGCGCGACGAAGGATCCGACCAGTGATGTTTAAAACGGTCCAAGTTTCTGGATCAAATCAGGTTTGTTCTACTTACTTTTATACTTTTGATTTGATGAGCTAGTCAGATTAGAAAAAAATTCCACCCAACAAGATCCATTGGTTTTTACTCCAGTGTTACTATTACGTCTGTAGAAAAGAGTATTAAAAATCAGTACAGCACCAGTGCAATTAGATTAAAGTCTTATGTAAACATTACAGTGAATAAAAGTTAAGGCTTGTACGTAAGTTTTCAAACCTTTACAGTCCAACAAGTTTAAATCTCTACTGATAGTATTCTACAGAAAGGCCTAATCCAAAAAATTACAGTTTTAAGGTTTCAAATAGGGCTAGACAATAAATCAATAACATCACAATAGACATGATCAGTATCAATACGTCTGATAAAATATCCAGTATTCATTCTAATCACTGAAAGACTTTATCCAGGTGGTGGAATCGACTACCTGACTCACTCTTGGGTTACCTAGCAACTCATTCACTCTTTGGTTACCTAGCAACAGCCTTTAGAGTGACCTGTAGAAGTTTCTAGTTTTCTAACTTGGCCTCATAAGACCTGAGTGAAGTTGCCCCCCCACCTTCTTCAAACCAGACAAAATGGGTGTCAATCAACTCGGCTACGCTTGTGCTGGTTTGTGCAGCAAACATTTTCGTTTGTGCTGCTTTGGCTTTGAAGATATTAATGAAAGTGTACAGGTCAAAAGGTCAACCAGCCCCCCCACTTTTATGACATCCAACTTTCTTTGTATCTTTAAAATGATAGCGGCACAAACAAAAAATTTTGCTTCACAAACCAGCACAAACGTAGCACTAATGTTTGACACCAGTTTTGTTTGATTTCATAAAAGTGGGGGGGGAGAGGGGGGCTGGTTGACCTTTTGACCTTTACACTTTCATTAATATCTTGACACCAATGTTGTCTGATTTGAAAAAGGTGGGGGGGCAACTTCACTTAGGTCCTCATAAGTGCTTAAAAATAAATAAAACAGCATTGAGTGAAAATGATAAAACAGAAAATGCAACACAACCAGATTGTCATTTCAAATATTTAAAACAAAAAACTAATCAATTATTATTGATATTGACTGATAGGAAAAGCTTGTATATGTTTTTCAGCCATATGTTGAAATATATGGCTCTCTCTTGATTGGTCTCAGAACACACAAATTTAAATAACGTTGTTTAGCCTACTACATTTTAACCCAACATTAATTTCAATTACACAAATCAACAAGTCACTGAGAAATCAGGAAAAATAAACACCCAAACAAATCGTGTTAAATTACCTCAAATTGAAATTAAATCTCTAAAAAACGTTCTTGCTAATTTGCCAGTTTGCCAATTCTAACTAATGCAAAACAAGAAAAGTTTAGTCTGATTTAACTTCAGATAGTGAGAATTTTTTTTTTCTTATTAGGCGTATGAAAACATCTGGTTTCAACTGCAAATACCCTTTTCCAAATATAGTTTGAATATTAAGCACTTTCAAGGACTTTACACAAAAATCAAGCACTTTCCAAAAACCCAACTGAAATTACAGGACTTCCTGCAGCCGTACGAACCCTGAAGGTTAAACTACGCATCGTTCCTCCAGGTGAGGTTTGGGTTTGGCCCCATGAAGGCCGAGGATCCGGCCGTCAGGATGGAGCTGCTCAGCACGCCGCAGGCAAAGGAACGGGCTCAGAACGTCACAGAGAAGGTCACGCAGGTACGGCCAGAACCAGGACCGCATCTAGGCTCCAATGCCGTCCAATTTTAGAGTTTTGAATATTTAATTTTCTTTAAATCTGAATTTTTTTCCCCACCAATGAACTCCTTGGGTTTCCATAGTTCACAGTTATGGCGGCCATCTTGTTTGACGAATTTTACAGCTTCTGTTTTTCTGAACTTTTAATTCAGATCCATCTCCACAACAAAGTACGACAGTCAGGCTAAGATAGTTTTTTTAGAAGAATAAAGTCCTATTGTTACTAGAATACAATCGAAATAATACTAGAATAAAGTCATAATATCAACAGAATAAAGTCGTGATATTTGGACAATGAAGTAATTTTATGAAAAGTACAACAGGTTATTAGTGCCATATTAAGGAAAAATAAAAAAAATTAATTAATTAAATTGCAAGGATAAAGTCCTAAATTATGAGATAAAACCTGCACCGGAATAAAGTCAACATATTAAAAAATTTAAGTTGCACAGGAATAAAATCAAAATAATACAAGAATAAAGTGAAAGTATTACAAGACATCCTAATGTTAAAATTTAGACTTTTATGATTTTGTTCTCCTAATTACGTTTTTCTTATTTTATTGGCATGGCCCTGATATTATAATATATATAAAATATAAAACGACAAAGAATTTCTCTTTATAACAAAAATAAAAAATCTCATAGTCTGGCAGTGAGATCCTGTCGTACAACTCAGGGTAGGGAAAACTGGAATAAAAGCCACTTTTCTATTTTTTTTGGTTTTGTTTTAGAAAAGAATGCAAGAAAGTTTTTTTAATCACATTTGGTATAAAAAGAAAAAAACAGTTTTGATTTTTAAGCCATATCACTCGGCCCTGCTGTTGTCTAGAGGACATTTATTCCGACTGATGAAACTCACCAACCAACTAAATTGGTAGTGAAACAAATTAAAATTTAAAAACACATTAATAATCCCATAGGGAAGTTAATATTATCAATTATTATAATAATTACTTAATTATTATTGTTTAATATTAAATATTGTTGAATTATTAAGTTAAGTAACCCTCTAACTTTAAACACCCACAGCAATGTTTTGTGAATCCTGGTTTGGTTGCAGAGCCAGGAAATGGTCTCTGAATTCATGAATTCACTCAGTCACCAGTAAAATTCACCCATCTTTCTGTGACTTCATGGCGTCCGGGTTCGGTGTTGGAGGAGAACCAACCACTCTGCTGCCATGATGGACAGCTGCTGCTAATTAACCCTCTCATGGAAAAATCAGTGGGCGGCTGATGAAGATGAACTGAGAGCTGCAGTTGTTACCAGCGCAGCCCTCAGGCTCCCACTGCTGCACCACTGGACAGTAAACAAACGCCAAACGTTGAGCGAGTGCCGACCTGTGACCTTCCAGCTCCTGTCTGAGCCATGATCTATCTGTGCAATAGTATGGATTCATATGGCCAACAGATATGTCAGGAAGGTCAGGGGTATTTTTCAAGAAGGTTCGTTTGACATTAGGTGAGTCAATAGCAACAGCACCGACGGGGGAACGAAATTAACTCGGTGCAACATCCAGTTCATCATTTCAGCCCCGCAGATGGTCAGTCAGCCTGGACAACATTAATCACAGGAGACAAGTTCTTCAAAACGAGGTCGCTGTGACGTCATAATTAATAAAATAACAGAAACGTCTTCTATAAAACCGGTTTGAGTCTCTGTTCAGCGAGAGACAAGATGTTAGGGCTTAGAAATAAAGTCTGATCATTTCACATCAGATCCAGTTTCAAATTTCAATCGATTTTTACTTTCTTTTAAAAAAAAGAAATAAAAAATGACAGAAAATATGTCAAAAAGTGGCTTATTTCAGACTATTCATTAATTTAATTACAAGAGTATCATAAGATTTTCAGAATAAACAGAAAATTTTACCAGAAAATGTCTTAAAATTAATAGAAAAAAGTTATTTTAATGAGAAATAAGCTTGAATTGCTTCAAAGTCAGTTTAATTTTTAATTTGTGTTGGCGTACTCACTAAATTACTTATTTATTCTCCTAATATCACAACTTTATTCTTGCTTTATTTCGACTCTCTTGTTGTACAACTGAAGTCTTGTAATATTATGATTTTATTCTTGTTATTAAACAAAAATAAATCTTTCTCTATCCCTAATAGTTTGCTATACGGTTGATATGATACGGTTAAACAATTTTTTTCTCAGATTAATTGATAGAATCGATTTATCACCTGGTCTTAGGTCAAAATATTTTACACGTGGAAGAAATTACTAAAAAGTGCTTATAGTTTAGAAAAACATGACACCGTATTAGGGTAATTGTTGACAGGAGTAAATTTCCATTTAAAAAATTGAAATTTTGATATTGATCTCAAACTTTTTCAAGAAAAAAACTTTGAAATTTTCTGAGCTTGTAAAGTCAAACATTTTAGTTTTTATTTTATTTTTATCCTTAACAGTCATAGATATTTTTACCTTCCGCTCTGAGAAATTTCCAAGTATTTTCTAAAAAAAAAAATTCAAAGATTAATCTCAAATTTCTGATTTTTTTCTCACAAATTTACAACTTTTAGTGGTCAGAAATGTCCACGTTTTTTCCTAGAACATTTCTAAGAGTTTCTGATTCTTTTGGCAGAGTTTTACTCCTGTATTTTCCATCTGTGGTGTCATGGGATAACGAATCGTCCGACTGCAGGTGCTTTCTTTGGAGTCTGACGTTCTGCCAGAATACAAACTCCAGGTTCCAGAAACAACATGGTGGATCCTGCTCCATTACAGCCCCTTCAAGGCCTTTTGGGACTGGATCATTCTGCTGCTGGTCCTCTACACGGCCGTTTTCACCCCGTACTCAGCCGCCTTCCTGCTGGACGAACACGGCAACCCGCGGCAAAGACGATGCGGCTACACGTGTAACCCTCTGAACGTGGCTGACCTCATGGTGGACGTGCTCTTCATCGTGGACATAATCATCAACTTCCGCACCACGTATGTGGACCACAATGACGTCGTCGTGACGCAGCCGAGCCGGATAGCCAAGCATTACATCAAGGGCTGGTTTCCGATTGACATGCTAGCAGCGACGCCCTTTGACCTTCTCATTTTCAGATCTGGGTCTGACGAGGTGAACATTTCTTTGCTACAATCTGTTGTGTTGGACCAAAGTTGTAGTGTGATAGTTTTCACATTTGTAACTCTTAGAGGTTTTGTGTTTTTTTCTGGTGATTTTATCTGATTGACCCAGATTGG
This sequence comes from Micropoecilia bifurca, assembly GCA_903067075.1. Classification (NCBI taxonomy): domain Eukaryota; kingdom Metazoa; phylum Chordata; class Actinopteri; order Cyprinodontiformes; family Poeciliidae; genus Micropoecilia; species Micropoecilia bifurca. Next base: position 5,182 of record CAEGAF010189503.1, on the reverse strand, counting down.
TCCATCTGGGTCAATCAGCAAAAGGAAAAACTGAACTATGACGTAAATTTTTGGCAGTCTGCAATTTTCTGATGCGGACCAAAAAATGTCACTGCAGAAATAAAAAAAGTGACCAAGTAATTTTGGTCTAGTTTTGAGTGCAAATACTTTAGAACACTTTAAATAGGCCAAAACTAACTTATAAAACATTTTCAGTAAGATACAGAATCTTGTTTTAAGTAAGTAATTACTCAATATTGGTGAAAAGGTTCTAGTCACTCTGGCAGATTAATTTCCTTATAACAGGGAAAAATGTCTTGTTAGAAGTGAAATAATCTGCTTGTAAATTTAGTATTTTTTCAACACCATTAAGTTGTTGACTTAGAAAAAGATCTTGCTGAAAAATTACTTATAAGTTAGTAAGTTAATACTTGGTAATATTTTATATTTTTGCAGCGAACGAACTCTGGTTCACCTATAAACTTAGGTCTTGGTTTGGTTAAAGTGAGTTCTGGTGCACTTTGAATGCGTATGTGAACGCCAAGCGGACTGGAGACCACTCCAAAAGCAGGAAGCAGACTACATCACAGGGCATTCTGGGTAAAAACCACCAAAACAAAACAAAGAACAAAGAGAAATCCTACAACCGCTAAAATCTGACTCCACTCCATTTTTGTTTACGCTTTAGCCAAGGAAGAAGATTTCCTTCAGTGGTTATTCGTGCAGCGCCACCACAGGCGAGGAGGGGAACAGGTTTTTCAATTGATTTGGTTCTTTTGACAAAGCAATGCGAAAGCGAACCAGACCATAATATTGCAATTTATTGGTGTGAAAACACCCTTAGATTAAGCACTACTTTGTGTCTGTTATGTAAAATCCCCCCAAAACACACCAAGAATTCAAGAGGGAGGAATACTTTCCCAAGTTATTGTATTTTAATTCTGATTGTCTACTTTTGCATGACATTTTCTCTCCTGTTGCCCATGGAAACCAAAGATGGCAACCTTAACCAGCCTGCTCAAAACGGCCCGGCTGCTGCGGCTGGTCCGCGTGGCCCGAAAGCTGGACCGGTACTCCGAATACGGCGCCGCCGTCCTCTTCTTGCTCATGTGCACCTTTGTGCTCATCGCCCACTGGCTGGCCTGCATCTGGTACGCCATCGGCTTCGTGGAGAGGCCGTACACGGAGACCGGCTGGCTGGACAACCTGGCTGAACAGCTGGGGAAGGCCTACAACGAAAGCGACTCCACCTCTGGGCCGTCGGTGAAGGACAAATACGTGACGGCTCTGTACTTCACCCTGAGCAGTTTGACGAGCGTCGGGTTTGGGAACGTCTCGCCAAACACAAACTCCGAGAAGATTTTCTCCATCTGTGTCATGGTCATCGGCTGTGAGTCAGATTTAAAGAACACAAAAAGCTACGACCAAGTCTTAATGTTTTTTCTTAAATTACGAGAATGAAGTCATGATATTACGAGACTAAACTTGAATGAGAACAAAGTCATAATAGTATTTGATAATTCTGACATTATCGATAAAGTTGTAACATTGTGAGAAGTGGTACAGAATAAAGTCAAAACAATACGTGAATAAACACAACAATATGTGAATAAAGTCAGAATATTTTGAGAAGTCATAATATCAGAATAAAGTCGTAATATTATGACTTTATGCTGGCATTATTTGCTAATTCTCATGTTATCAGTAAGACAAGATTATCACATCACATGATAATACAAAATATGACAATAGTCATAACACTATGACTTTATTCTACTATTATTTGCTAATTCTCATGTTATCAGTAGTGAGAATCCAAGAATTGTCAAATTATCAAATAAAGTTTGAAATAAAGAATAAAGTTGTATTATTATAACTTTGATGCTGTATGTATGACCATTCTTGATAATTCTCCTAATATTAATAATAATAATGCAATGTTATCGTATTATCAAACATGATAATGCGGTAATAAAGTCGTAACATTACGAGACGTCAAAACAATGAGAATAAACTCCTAATAATGTGAATAAGGTCACAATATTTTGAGGTGTCATAATCTTACCAGAATAAAGTCGTAATATTCTGACTTTATTCTGGTATTATTTGATAATCTCATATTATCAATAGTGATTATCACATTTTCGAATCTGATAATATGAAATATGACTTTATTCATGTAATACTACGACCTTATTGTAGTATAATTTCAATTTTATTCTTGTAATTTTTTATTTTGTATTTTCTTAGCGTGGCTCTCAAACTCCATTGTAAAGCTACTTAAAGATAATAAACCTAAGATTGTCCATTTCAAGGCTACAACTAATAAATATTTTAGTAAACCAATCAAACTATCGATTATTCTGATGATGCATATTTGATAAGGATTTTCAAGTTATAATTGCTTATTTTCTCCTCTTTTTTAATCCGTTGCAGCCCTCATGTATGCCAGCATATTCGGAAACGTGTCGGCGATCATCCAGAGGCTTTACTCCGGCACAACCCGCTACCACACCCAAATGCTGCGGGTCAAAGAGTTCATCCGCTTCCACCAGATTCCCTGCGGCCTGCGCCAGCGGCTGGAGGAATACTTCCAGCACGCTTGGTCCTACACCAACGGCATAGACATGAATGCTGTGAGTAAATCAAAGGTGTGTCCTCCAGTAGCTGCACTGTCAGGTATCAACGAGTCACATTTAACCTCTGATGTGAGGATGGGTTTGTTTTGCTCCTTTTAAAGGTGTTGAAGGGGTTTCCAGAGTCGCTGCAGGCAGACATCTGCTTGCACCTCAATCGCTCTCTGCTGCAGAACTGCAAGGCTTTCCATGGAGCCAGTCAAGCTTGTCTGCGGACGTTAGCTATGAGGATCAAGACGGTCCACGCTCCTCCAGGGGACACGCTCATCCACTGTGGAGACTTCCTGGACTCCCTCTTCTTCATCTCCCGTGGCTCCATCCAAGTCATGAGGGATTATGTTGTTGTGGGTTTATTAGGTATGGATAGCTGTGTTTCTATTGGCCCCTTTGCACATGATGCCACAAATGCGCTAGCAAATCCTAGCAAATGCTACTTATTGAAAGAAAAGTTTTTTCAAAATTGACTTGCTTCCATGTAGCAAATGGAAACAGCTAGCGTTGTAGTACTCGATACCGGTCTTGGTCTCGATGCCGGACTTGGTCTCGATACTGGTCTTGGTCTCGGACCCTAAAAGTCATCGTCTTGTCTCAAGTCTTGGTCTTGACCTGGTCTCGGGTTTGGTGATCTTGACTACAACTCTGAAAACAGCAGCTACTGTTTGACCATATCTGCTGTTTTTTACTGTTTCAAACGTTTTAAAAAATTGACTTTTGAAGCTGAAAAATTTCCAGATTTTTGTGAGAAATTTCTTTAAATTTATCTCAAAATTTCAGTTTTTTTTCTTTTTGTCAGAAATGTACTTATTAATACCTACAATGGCCCAAGTACACCATCATAGGATTTAACATGTTCGAATGATACACAACTTTTAATGAAATGTGTGATGCTGTGAGAACCAGCTGCACGTTGCCAGGAAAAAACCAAAACAAACATCCTCCTCCTCCTTCCTGTCATCTTTGTCGTTTTTCGCCTGTAGTAACATCCAGCTGTTGGTCATGTGATTCGGAAAAAAGTGTTTCCATTGCAATTTTTGTATTGAAAAACATTAACTTTTTTAAAAGATTGTCATGTTTCTATTTAGCAAATTCATTTTCGTTAATTCAATTTGTGCAACTCTACTCTTAATGGAAATGTAACTTTTGGTGTTGGCATGAAAAAGAGTCAATTCTTCAAGTAAAAATAATTTTTAATTCCATGTAGAAAAGAACGACATATTCGGCGAGCCCATCCACCTGTACGACGAACCGGGTCGGTCCAACGCGGACGTGTGCACCATCACCTACTGCGACCTGCACCGCATCCCCAGGGAAGACCTGCTAGATGTGCTTGACATGTACCCAAGCTTTGCCGACAACTTCTGGAGGAACCTGGAGATAACCTACGACCTGCGAGACGTGCGTTGGAGAATCTCCGCAAAGAAATGATTTGATACAACTTTGTTTAAAAAAGAAAGAGCAATAAATGAAAACTAAACAGATTACAACTAACATCTCCACCGCTAAAAACACAAACCTTACCAAGTTTTGTTGGTCTAGTTTGATGACTCACTCTTTGGTTACCTAGCAACTCATTCACTCTTTGGTTACCTAGCAACTCACTCAATCTTTGGTTACCTAGCAACAAACCGTTGAGTAACTAGTGCAGTAGCCGTTTAAGATTTCTTTACTGTGCCACATAATTACTTAAAAATCCACAACAGCAGCATGGAGTGAAAACTGGATAAAATGGAAACTTTGGCAGTATTTCAGATAGTTAAATACAAAGACTAATCAATAATTATTAATATCAACGGATATGAAATGATTATTTCGTGATACTTTTTTCCAGCTATGTTGTCTAGCATTACTTTAAACCCCTCCGTCCTGAAAACTGGACACTGAATTGAAAAGTACACTGAATACAAATACATAAAACACATCAGCTTATATTAGAATATGTATCGTTTTCCTTTCATTTCATAAATACGCATAATTTGTTTTCGTCTTTCCCTCCAAAAAACAAACTGAGTAAAAGTCGAGGCATATCGAACATTTTGAAAGCTCCTGTACGTTATGGCTGAATATTAAATGTGCTTGTTGATCTTCAGACTGACCAAATGCCGCCAGTAATAACCAACGAATCTGGGGATGACGGTGAATATCGGCCCAAAGCGCGGCACCGAGTTCACCCCCTGGACTGCAGAATAAGACCAGGTAGGACACGAGGCTTTGAATCCGACTCTAATCACGATTAGGCAGGTTTACGTCATCCGGAGATTTTCCTTTGAGCAGATGGAATCGACCACGAAGACTCGTTCCCTCATCAGTTCTGCCACTGTTCGCCGCCTCAGGACGGCTGGGACGACGTCTGGAGCTCCTCCTGTTCCCAGTCCAGCGAGGATCTGGCGAAACCTCCTTCTCACACCACCAGACCGGGCCCCTTCCCTACCGACGACCCCAGACCGGGCCCCTTCCCTACCGACGACCCCAGACCGGGCCCCTTCCCTACCCACGACCCCAGACCGGGCCCCTTCCCTACCGACGACCCCAGACCGGGCCCCTTCCCTACCGACGACCCCAGACCGGGC
>CAEGAF010189494.1:0-15632 GCA_903067075.1 Micropoecilia bifurca | reverse complement strand
GAAACCTGATATGGTAACGACTGAATGTTGTGTTTTTAATGTAATCTTTGCTCGGCTTGCAGGGCGCAGGCGGTTGCCACAGCAACGGGTGTTTGCGGTTTCTGCTATAACTGATGTATATTTGCATTTAAAATAAGTCAATAGAGTTTAATTTGCAATTTTTGTGTCTTTGTGTCATGAGGTAGATCTCACGCGGCTGGTGAGAGAAAAAGTGGATCTTGGTCTCAAAAAGTTTGAGCTCCCCTGTCTTAGCATATCAAAACATTTTGGGGACGAGTCCTTCGTGCCCCAATATGACTGTGCATCAGTGCATGCTGCAGGGTCCATTAAGACCTGGATCAAGAGTTTGATGCGGAAGAACTTGACTGGTCTGCTTAGAGTCCTGACTTCAGCCAGTAGACAGGCTTTCTGATCTAACATCAGCGTCTCACTTCTCAGGGCTGCTTTAAGAAAATTTGCAGAATAATCTCAAAAACACACTTCCCAAAGCTTTCCCAGAAATTGAAACTGTTATGGATGCAAAATGTGGGGAAATATTATATTAAACCCTATGGATGAAAAAAATAGGGTGTTGCTCAAGTTTATATGTTTTCATTATGATAGATTTCTGTTCAGGTTGTGAAATGTTACTTCACAACCAGAAATGTTAATGTTTCACAAACTGAACATTACTTCACACATTTGCTTCAGAATTTCATAATCTAATTCTTTTAACATTTATGATTTCACCTGCACTTAGTTTTAGCTTCTATCAGAAACACATTTACAGGATTTAAATATCTCACTGGTTCACTATAGATTCCAGTTTGGGCATCATATCTATCAAAAACTGGATTTTCATTCAGAGGCAAGCTGATTGACATGCAACTATAGGTTTTTTTGATTGCTTCTGCTTCCAACATCATTAGATGTTTAGTTACACAGCAAGACTTATCTTGCAGATACATTACAAAACTTTCATTTTAACTGCATGTAGCAGATTTTGTAGGTCTGGGAATAATCCAGAAATTATCACCTGACTCTGCTGATCTCCTCACGTAACAGGAGCTTTAGCTACTCAGTTCATTGTTTTGGTTTTCTTTGCAGCAGCAGAAAGTGGGTCACTCTCACTGTGCTTGCTGTGCCATTTTTCTAAACCTACAAGAATCCGCAGTCCACAACTCCCACTTTTAAGAAAAATGATCAACTTTTTCCTGAGCACAAGAGACGTAGCTTTAATCAAACTTTTTGTTGTTTATCATTTGGAAAAGTGTTGACCAGAAAAAAAAGGGGAAAAAAGGGAACATAGACTACACTTGCTTGCTATTTGTCTGATTCCAAGCAGAAAAGCAGAAACATTTGTCCACATCCCCAATTATTTGTGTAACAAGAGATCTAGTAAAAACCCTTAAACAGCTACATTTGTCCTCCTTTACTAAGCTAACTATGCATAATATCCATAACTTAATAACTATATTCTTTCCCAGCTAACTCTTGAACAATCACAATCAGGCCTAGGCCAGTTTTGCAGGTGTCGAGGTCTACCAAGCCTTTAAAGAGGTCATATCAAGTTGTTCCTATTATTATGAGTCCTAATGGGATGCCAGAGAAAGTCAGAGAAAGTGCCAAGAGTTTTAATTCAGCTGTATGGAGAATGGTGTAACATAGGCTGCCTACATCCCTCTGTAGGTGCCCCCTGCTAGTTCACTGAGTAGCAGAATGGTACAAGAAAAAAATGTGTATGTTTGGATACATTTCTAGTCACAAATAGACAGAGTCATGCATGGAAAACTGAATCATCTAAAGAAGCAGACTGCAGGCTAGAACGACTAACAACTCAGCTAGTAGCTTGGTAAAAAAAAAGAACTGATCCATCACTTGGACAAAGACTCAAGCTATGATGTACCAAACCAAAAACAGATCTCAGCATCTAAATCCCACTGGATGTAAGGAGTTGGTTGGGTGAACAAACTCCTGCCAAAGATCGATAGCTGTTAGCGACCAGTAGCTGTTAGCAACCAGTAGCACTGCTGGCGGATGTTTAGTGTAACACAGAGCAGAAAGCTGACGTCGTTGTTTCTCTCTACATTCAGTGAGTGGCGCAGGTTGCTGCAATCTATAGTAGCCACACAGGCACACGCACTAGAAGGAAACAAAGTATTACACTTTCATTCCATTGGCTGAGAGGTTGCCAGGTGACTGTGCCAAAACGTGTTTCCAAAAGCAAGCAGAGTCCAAGCAGAGACTAAGTGTGTGTTGTGATCTGTGTTTTTCTGTGTAGTTTGATTTTCTGTGTTTAGTCCTGTTTTCCCTGTGAGTCTGTCCTGTCCTCCCTGTTGATTGATCCCAGCTGTGTCTAGTTTTCTGATTATCCTTCTGTGTATTTAATTCCACCTGTTGTCTTGTCTGTCATCGGATCCTCATTGTGTATACCCGTTGTCTGTCTGTTTCCCTGTGTCTCCGTTCTCTGGATTTTTGTCATTAAATATCATTTTCATCATGACTACCTGGGTTCAACAGTGCCTCTCTCACCACTCTCAACTGCACACTATGACAGTATGAGCGCGAGGAGAAGTTTTGAGTACAAGCGTTACAAGTTTTAAGAAGAAAGACACAAAGTCCTGCTTTCAAAATAAAAACATAAGGAAAAGTGTTAAAAGTCTTGAGAACAAAAGACATGAAATCCTGTTTTAAGACTGAAAATGTTTGCTCTTGGACTATGGCAGTAAAAATCCCCCATATGTATATATCAAAAACAACAGAAATCTGACCTCACATATTTGCCCTGTTGAAATTGGCCTCTGTCTTTTTAAGAACATTTTACTCTTTCCAACACTCCACCTTCAGCACATCTTCACAGCAATGCTTCTCCACTGATGCCCTTTACAATCATTCTTCTTGCATTGTAGTTTGCATAATAAGCTCAACAAATAAGCTACTGCTAGTCTAGAGGAGCTGTGAGGGCAAAGCATGAAGAAAATCCAAGGAGGAGTTTTTGGCTTGGCGAGAAAGTTTTTTAAGTATTCCTGAATGGCTGCCACAGGAGATTCCAGGATTTCTCAAACATGTGATGTGATGAGGGAATAATATAACATGACATTAAATTCAGAAAAGTTAATTTTGCATAATACACTACCTTACTATAAAATTACTTAAGGTTTTGTCCAAATCCAGAGAGTGTGTCAAAAACCATGATATCTTTGCCATGCTAGGAGAATCTTATGCCGTCCTCATTATCACTCAAGCATCATGTTGAGAAATTATTGAGGAGTTAAATAAATTATAAATGTGATTCATTAATATAAAATTATAACATCAGATAGGTCTGGAACTGGGATAATTGACATAAAAGGCGATGGAAAAACAACTAGACCAACACCAATTTCTTCATTAAATCCAGACTTAGCTATGTCAAATGTCTGTTTCCATGGAGCAAAACAAAGTTGAAGCCTTGAGTGATAAAACAAGACCCTGAGCTTCAACGTCTACATGCAGTGAGGCTTTAAAAACATGTCTAGAAAGAGGGAACACTGAATCAATGCACATCCTGGAGCATATTGTGGGGTCCTGTGTTGTTGAAACGCATTGTCGTGTACAATCTTGGGTGGTCTGAGACAAATCTTTATTTGTTTTGCTCCACTACTCTTCTTGGTGCTTTAGCACTCTCCTCAGAAGAACTAGTCATTCAGTCCCAGTCTTTGCCTTGGCTCCTATCAGACCTAATTATGACTGTTTGGTGGCTGCAAACACAGCAGCAAACTCTCAGACTGACATTTAGCCAGGACCCTAAACTCTGTCAGATAAACAGGCTAAACAAACTAATTTCTCTGTTCCATTTTCTCCGTCTCATTATGAAACATTTGTTGGTCTCTATTTAGAAAGCTATATCTGTAATCTCCAAAATGCAGAATTAGGCCTTGGTCTAGATTTGACGTGATTCCAGGGTGTTACATGATTATTATCATGCATCATGCAGGAAGGATTTCTGTCAGTTTATCCCAGGAATGCAAATAACAAAGGAATGAAGCAGATTTTCCAGGCAATGCTTTTGGCCTGCACGAGAACCAAAAGGCTTCTTGCAGAGATAGCTTTATGTATTTCGCAAACTGCATTTGCTGCTAAGCCGCCTTGCAGCTGTCAACAATAAATATCTAAAAGTTGTTGGTGTTTTCTGGTGCACCAACCAAAGCCAAATATTAGGAATTAAACACAGCAGCTTTCACAGGTCCATTACTATTAGAGTATAATCAAAAAGTTAATGTATTTGAGTCATTTGTTTTTTATAAAGGGGGGAATATTGTTGCACTCTGAGAAACGTATATCTCCAAAAATTTAACTCTTTGGGAAATTTAAAAAAAATAATTTTTTTCTTCAAAATTTGAATTCATATTGTTTGGTTAAAATTGCAAACTTACTCAATCAAGTATTAAGTGCAAATACTGTGACGTAGTTGTGGGCAATATGAGCTTCAAGACTTTATCAGGATAATCTCTGTGGTATTTATTGCGATAAATGATAGCTAAAAATCCATGACAATTAACAGCAGATGCAGCTAACCAGCTCATACTAGTTGCATCCAATGCAAACCATAAAACCCGATTTAAACAACGCTCTTATTGAACGAGTGTTGAAGTAAAAATATATGCAAAAGAGCAAAAGGATCAGTGCAGTTACAATGTTAGTTTGGGAGGGTTTGTGAACCTCCATAAACTAACAATAAAGACGAATTCTTCTGAACCTCTTTGCTTTTTTTACGCTGATAATTAAAAAATACAATGACTGCCCATCCCTACCATAAATCACATGGATATTCAGTTTTTTGATGGTCTTATGTTTTAATTTTGACCTGTGTTTTCAGTTTTTAATAGCTGTTAGCCTTAGTCATTTCTATTTAGAGAATTAAGTGCTTGAACTTCATCCCAATGAGGATTTAATCCAAATAGGTTGTAGGTAACGGGTCAGTTTTAAACTGTTGTATCTCTTTACAACAGTTGAATGATCCTGAAAGGGACCAATAAAAAAATATCTAATCTCATCTTAAACCTGCTTTTCAATAACATTCTTACTCGGTTCATTAATTCAGCTCCTCTTCACCTGTTGCTCTTCTAAATGCTGTATGTGTTGCAAAGCAAAGCAAACGTCAGACAGATTAGCCTCCCCCGCTCTCCTCCTGACTTCTGGATGCCAGTAAACATTAAAGTTACAAACATTTGCCCTCTTGGATGTCACCGTGTCAATATCACATCACAGACGGCCAAATGTTTTCAACAAATGCTGCAGCGGAGAAGTCTGCAGGGGGTAGAAGAGAGCCGCTGCAGCACGAAAAGGAAGGGCCTGGTGCCACTTGAAATGAAGAGGGTTTTAAGCTTAAATGACCCCAATTTAGATAGATATCTCAAACAAACCTCTACATTTTGGTCTCATAAGTAAGGAATTCACCACAATGGCTTTGAGAAGGACAGAACTGTAACATTTGTAAGGGGCCACTGGTCTCTTTTTGCCATGGCAGCACTCCCATAGAGTGAAGTGATGTGAATTATCTAATTAGGGATTTTTTTTTTTTTTTTTTGCACTGGATGCCCAATTAGCAGTGAGCTCTCTGAACAAGTTCAGACTGTTCACAGAGGTCTCTTCTGGGGAACAAAGAGCGTTTTAGACCCAATTAAACTTTAGGGGTAGGTAGAACTCCCTTCTCATTTATAATGCCTGCAGCACAGGAACATAGAAACTAAAGGGAAAACCTTCAGAACCAGTTTGAAGTAAGCCTGAAGTCTAAAGGAAACTGCAAAAAGAAGCCATCTAGAAAGTCCTAGAAACAAGTCTTTCATTCAGGCTAATAGTGACGTACTGTCATTGTGACTGATAGGAAGTAAGGCAGCTTTTCTAATTGAGCTTTTCCTGGCCGATCCCACCGCAACAGCTTCTTTGATAAAAGCCGCAGTTTTGAATCCAGTAGAAAATACGAATTACTCTAATTACAAACTTAGGTTTGTAAAAGTAACATTTTAATTTTGCCGATTTGTTTTTCTCTGTCTAGAGGTTATGTTGATGTTTCAGAGCGGCCCAGTCAAAGGCCTAACTTAAATCTGATAAAGAATCGGTGGCAGGAGCTAAAGATTAGGGTAATGACAATGAGGGCTTCAAAACACTCGGAGCTCAGATTTTCTAGCGAAAACTGACACTTTTGTCCAGTCCTGTCTATGAATAATTTTGAGCTCAGATTAACGTGTTGATCCTGATATATCAGGAAACGTCTCTTTAATAACAGCCCTTCCTCTAAATATCCTGTCATAGCAAGAATTTAAACAAACACAACTGGAGAAGAGCCCCGGGTTAATTTTGCAACTACACTGAGAAGAACGGAAAGGAAGCCCCACTCTCAGATTTGCAGCAGATTTCGTCGATGTGAGGTTATGCTACGACAATAAAGGATGATTTCATTTTAAGGTTGTTCACAAAAAGTGTGCCAAGAATTACCCCACACAAGCGTCATCAATGTTCACAATAAATTATCTCACTACGCCCCTCTACATCCCAATGGGGCTTTAATCACTTCAGCTGCACAGCTCAAGGCTGCCTCATCAACTAAACCCAAAGCAAACCAACTCAGAGGGAGGAACGCTTCACTGAGACAAGAACTGTGAATCGAGGCAGGAGACATTTTTTTTGTAAGACAGGGTTAAAATTTGCTGCATGTGGCTGCAGGCTCCTGGTAGATCATCAAGGTGGTATTTTAGTTGGATTTTGACACCTAAGAGCCTCAAAGGACAGGACTGCTACCTGAACCAAAAGGCCAAAGAGCGTTTTCAGCTCCATGGTTCTCACAAACAAGCAACTTGGGGTTTAAACTTTGTGAATCTTTAGATTTAGCACATTAAGAGGAACAGTAGAAAGATATTCTTCTAAAGAGACTTAATGTTTTACCTGAAACTGTGCATCTATCCCAACCAAGTGCAGGAATGCAGCTGTAATCTTTAAGGTAGCTGTAGGTTGTCAATTTTAAAAATCCAAAAGAAAGACCACAGGGTTAGAAAAGATGTTTTGGAGAATAAGGAAAGACCTAGAAAAATATGCATGGTAGGGTTTGTACAGGTGATGTGAAGGTCATGAGGTTGGTCGTAAAACTACAGAAGACACGAGAAAGTATTTATCCCACTAACAATCCTCATTTTTTCCTCTTTAGGTGTTTTTTTTACTTGTCAGGTCATCGAAGAAATCTTAATATCAAGCAAGGTCATGTTGCCAACAGTCAACAATAGTGTTGATGGTCTGTGGCTGTTTTACTGATTCCAGATCTAAAAGACTTAATGGAACCACAAGTTCTGCTCTCTACCAGAAAATACTGAATGATACTATCTGACCACCACTTAGTAACCTTAAGCTCTCTAACATTATACAGCAATCAAATAAGCCTACACCGAAATTGCTGGAAAGAATGAAGGTTTTGGAGTGGTCTAGTCAAAGTCTAGACTTAGATCCATGTGAAATGATGCAGTACGGCCTTTAACAGGTCAATCCATGATGTGTATCCCTTCGGTCTGGATGATTAAAACAAGGAATAGTAAGCTGAAATTCCTCCACAGTAATGGAGAAAAAAAACATTTCCAGGTGATGACAGATGTTGCCACCAATGGTGGAATAACAAGACATTAGATTTAGTGGGCAGTAACTTTTCCTCCTCATACAACCAGGTTGGCTCAGATACCCATTTACCTTTGATAAATTAAATTATCATTAGAAAACCATTTCTATTTTTAATCACATTAAATTCAAATCGACATTTTAGCGATTCAAAGCATCCAAGTGTCACGAAGAAGCAAAAATAAGGTATTTTGCAAGGCGGAAAATAACTTCTTCATATTTCTGCATTTGCCTAAACCAGGAACTGTACCGAAGAAGACTTGAACCCTGTGACATAAATCCTAAACAGATTTCTTACACCCCAGTGATGAAGCCAGAGTGGTAGAGCAGAAGTTTGCATCTAAAATGTCATTAAAAACACACATGCCAACAAATCTGTGTCTGGTCTTTACAGTACAGAAAGAACCCTGATATTGACACAATATTGAGTCGCACAATATTGTGTCAATTGATATGCGCGCCTGTTGCTTGTTGTGCCCCAATGATTATGAAAGAAGGAACTGACTGGAACGTTAACTTAGAATGACAATAGATGGGGCAGTAGCTGTGATGGGTCATGATTCAGGCCGTTTGTCTGAAGATGTTTCAGTGATGAGGCTGGTGGTGCATCGGCCGAACTGAGTGAAGCCCCCCACAAACTTAACATGCATTTCAGACCTCACTGCAGTTCAAATTCTACTTGTAAACATCCTTCACACCAGGATCTGACGGCCTGCGGTTTTCGTTTCCACCTCTGAATATCAGGGCAAACGTCTGATTATGCCTCTCGTTTTAGCCAACGAAGCAAATGACTGAGGTGGGAAACGTGAAGCCGCTGCAATATCCCCAAACAAAAGGCGGCTTTAATTGTCTCCTCCACCGACTTTCCCTTCCTTCCAGGGTGCCGTCTACTCTCACCGCACGCAGACAACATAAAGGACCGGCAGGCGTGCGCTCACTCCGTTATTCTCTCCCAGCATCTCGATCGGGACCCCCGGCTTATAGTCTGGATCAGTTCCGCTTACCATCGACAGCCCTGGACGGAGCGACCACCTCCAAACTGTGCAGGAATACCAGGAAAAGCAGCCCTGCCGCCAACACGTTGGCCGCGATGCGCAACATCGTATCCTATCTGCGATGGAGGCAGCACATCAATCGTCCCCTCGGTTCCTGTCAGGCTGTGGAGGCTGAACACGACGCGTAGAGCCGGAGATGCTCCTCAGCCGGAGGTGTGCGCAGTTTCTGCTGCCGTCTGCCCACTCAGAGGGTGCTCTCTCTTTCTTTTTTTTTATTGTTTTTTTTTTTTTTTAGGAGAATCTCAATACGAGGAGCTGAGGCTTCTCCCAGTCCGCTTCTGAGGGGTGAAGATTAGGGGGTCCGTGGGTGCATGGAGAGTCCCCGCCACAAAGGCTAGCAGGCTGAGCTGAGCATCAGGCTAATAACCCCCGGGCTGCAGCCTCGATGATGATGATGANGAAGAAGAAGAAGAGAAAGCAGCAGCAGCAGCAGGGCTGGCGCCTGTGATCAGGCAGTTTGTCCGTCTTTTGTTCTCCCTGCGCCGGTGAAGGAGCCACAGGGGGCGGGGGCGCATAAAGACGCGGATCAAATGCTCCTCTCCTCCCCACCACCTCTGCTGCCGCTGGCCGCAGATTGAGCCTCTACCCGGGAGCTCAGTCAGTCTGAGTCTGACGTCGGAACATCAGCTGGGCCTCCTCCTCCTCCTCCTCCTCCTCCTCCTCCTCCTCCTCCTCCTCCTCCTTTTTTCTCCTCTTCCTCCTCCTTCTTCCATGTCCCTCATTCACCTCCTCTAAAATCACACTCGCATATAAATTTACTGGCTTCAGACTGATGAATTTCAAACCCCATCTGACCCACATACTTCATTTCTTTTTTTTAAAAAAAGATAAAAAATATATTTTTAATGTTTCTTTTTAACATCTTAAAAAAATTAGCCACTTTTATTGTTAAATCACAAAATATAATCCAGTGCAAACAATTGGTTTCAGAGGTCACTTGATGAAACAAACAGTGCAAACTGAGCACACAGCTGTTCCTCAGTGTTGGAGAACATTAGTGAGCAAACAGCCATCATGAAGACAAAGAAAACACAGCAGATATATTGAGGATGAAGTTAAGGAAATGTTTAAAGCAGGTTTGAAAGTCCCCAACATTGTTCGATCCATCATTCCAAAATAAAGAGAAACCGACCGAGACATAGCTTTCTACCCAATCTGATATTTTGGGCATCTAGTGCTCTAGAGGAACTGCAGAAATCCACTGCTCAGGTGGGAGAATCTGGCCTTTTTGGAAAATATAAATATAAATACTGCAAGGAAATCATAAGAGGTTATATTTGCAGTGTGTCACTGCAAATAGACAAACTGCAAATAGTTTGTCTATTTGGCCTGCAAGAGACAATGCAAATATGTGGGAGACAGACAAACTAATGCTGCATATCACCCTGAACGCAGCCTCCCTATGGTGAAACATGGTGGTAAAGCGTCATGGTGTGTTTGGATGACAAGAGTAAAACCGATATTGAGAGTCTCTCTCCATTAAATCTGATCTTGAGCTTCTGAAAAATGAGACAAAATATCAGTCAAAATTAGTGGTGGCATACTAGAAAAACAAGTTTTTTTGGAGTATGTGCCTCTATAGTGTTGAGTTGAATGCAAATGAACACCACACTATTTTATTTGTTAAGAATGTTGTCATTGACCCTACTGATACCTCACAAGTACATGAAAACAGCAATTACTGCTATGTTGGGTTTTTTTTATTGCGACATGCTTTCAAATTACCAGCATATAATTTAATAAGCATCAAAGATAGCAAAGAATAATTGTGCTACTTGTATTAAACTAATCCAGAACATCTTCACCAAGAAGATGAACATTTCAGGAAATTTAAATTATAACTATAACTTAAAATAAATGTTTAAAAAAGAGACAGCATTCCCCTTATTATACATTCTCTCAGATCTCAGATCCTGAATTACAGAGTAGACTTCTGGTTTGCAGATCCCTTCGCCCTGAAGGTGTTTGCCTATAGGTGCTTCTTTCAAGTTGTGTTGCTGCTAACTAGCTGGCCTCAGGCCATCCCCTCTGCTGCTCCCCTCACTTGGAGCTGGGCCAAGCCACTGTTGTGGTTGTCCTTGATGCTATTAGATTTAACTGCTTCCCCGGTTCTTAGAAAGAGTACAGCATTCAGGAACGCAGCTGGCAGGGATAGTTGCTGTGCAGCCAGTTTGATGTATAAGGTAAAGCACGGTGTACATCTGCTGCAGGTTCTGGCTGGAGAAAGTAGTGAATCATCAGGTGAAATCTTTGCATTTGGCTGACAAGGATTTAGTTTTCCTCATGTGTGAGTAAGATATTTATTCAAGAATCACACTGACTAGACATCAAACATTTATCTTAAATTGGTACCAGTGTGCCGACAGATTTTTGTATTTCATGGCACTTTCTTGTGGAGTTTTCCTTTACAAATAAGAGAAAACCTTTACTGTTCATATACAGATTAAGCTATAAAATAGCTCTCCAAGGACGTCCTTTCTTGTTGGCTGGTTACCAGCATGTGAGCTTTCAAAGGAAACCTCTTAATTATCTTAATTATCTTAGCTGTTAATAAGAAACGGTCAAAGAAATGGTACAGAGAACAGTCATGCTTACACATCCAGGGTCTGCATGTGTGGTATAGAATTTGTTACTTTTCACATAGAAGGCAGTCAGTGAAAGATGTTCAGTCAGTGAAAGATGTTCAGTCAGTGAAAGATGTTCAGTCTGTGGAAGATGTTCAGTCTATTCAGTCTGTGAAAGATTTTCAGTCTGTGGAAGATGTTCAGTCTACTAAAATAAACGTTTGAAATATTTAACAATTAGTGCAATGAGTATAAATTATAAATTTGTTTTACTTTCTGAAGTGAGTGAGAAAAATATTAAGTTTATTACAACATTCTAATTTCTTAAAAATAAAGAAATGCTGTGTCTTAAAAAGTTATAAAAACGAGGGAATGAAGAAAAGCATTACTTAAAATAAATGTATAAATAAGGAAACGTTTGAATTACTATACTGACTAGTTTAAAAAGATGAGTACATTTTAAAAGCATTTAAATTGTTAAAGGGGCAAAATAAAATGAAAATGATTATGTAATTTAACTTTGCAAATGTGACAAAGTAAATAAATTGAGATTTATTAGATTCAAATAATAGCTTAGGTTCAATTAAAAGCCAGGCTAAAAAGAAAAATCAATGCGAGAGCTTTTATGAGAGAGAGAAAAAAATTGGTAATAAATGGTTTTGTTTCAACAAAACAAAACCATTTATTATTGATCACATGCAGCAGTGGCACAGGATACGCTAACGTTACAAAGAACCGGCATAGAAATACTAACCAAGGACTGATATCATTTATGGCATGACAATGATGCTCCAGAGGCTCATATGTACTTTCCTTTCTCTTCTCCACTGTTGCATGGATGTTTTTTTCCTTCTGATTTCTGTTGACACTTCAGTTCAGTGATGATGAAGCTTACATGTCAGCTTCAGAAATGTATCTTTTGTTTGGTCTTTTTTCAGATCAGCTCACAGTTTGTTTCTTTGTTTGTTTTTCGAGACAACAGCTCGAACCATGAATCCTAATTTTTATAGGATAGCAGCTGATTGATTTCTTAATTATGAATGGATTTTTGTGGTCATCCAAAAACTGAGCCTCTGCAGTCCATGATGCCTAAAACAGAGCCTTGATTGCCAGCTAAAGACGATACAGTAGCAAAAGAAGGCGAGCCAAAGGGCAGGAGAAAGAAGAATGGTGTTTAAATGATTTTTCTCATTTTTCCATATAAACTGTGAGAGCTGCAATGAACGGGGCGAATCAATTTGATGTGATGGAAATTCATTGGGAATATTTGGAATGATGTGGTTCTTGGAAAATATGTCCAGCTCCAGTGTGTCTCCTTCAAACTCTGTGGCCAGTCAGGCAAGCTTTAGAGATTCTCTAACGTTCCTTCAAAGGCCCTGTCTCAATAGAAAACATATAAAGCAACGTGATCAAAAGCCAGGAAAGCTCAAAGAAATTTATTTAGAAATGTGAAGGTTCTGTGTAAATGCTTAGATTTTAAATCATTAAAATCAGGAGGTGGACTCACTCACACATTCCTGCTTTCTTGATTAAAGAACAAGTTATGCAACCCTACTTCCACAAAGCTCTCCTCCTTATCGCCCTGATCTCTTTAAAACTGCACAAGGACACTTTAAACAGGCTTTTTCAGTCTCCTCGCTTCATCCGGTTTGGGTCATCAGGCCTCACAAACGTCAGGCCCCATCTGCTTTAATGTTATTCAATTCAATTAAAAATGAAGAATGTTTGATTAATTCCAAAGGAAAATTAGATATTGTAACTCGTTTCATCAAAGGTTCTTCAAAAAGAGTTGCTCTGGATGCTGATAGCTGTGGGCAGGAAGGATTTCCTGTGGCAGCGTGTGTTACAACAGCTCTGAAGAAGCCTCTGACTGAAAGCACTCTGTTGTTGCAAAGCAGACTTGTGACGAGGATGGTCAGGGTTGTCAGTGCATGTCTTGATTTCATGAGGAATCCGTTGTTGCACCATCATCTCCACAGGTTTCTCAGTCGTCTCTAGAACAGAACCAACCGGTTCCTGATGTCCCTGATGAAAGGCACTTAAGATCCTTTCCTTCAAGCTTAGAATACTTTCAACAGTTCTTAAAGCTTGACGAGAGTTATTTGAAATCAGATTCCATTCTCAGACTTTCATTTTCTGGTTTTGAGGTCTGTGTTTCGTTCATTTGGATGTAAGCTTGGTTTAAGTCTAAAAAATAAAATCACTTTATATTCATCTTTCTGACTGTTTTGGGCCAAAGCATGATGTTACCACCACCATGTTTCACTGAGGTATATTTTTTTCTTTGTACATTGAGTGATATTAAGTGTTGCTTTTATAACTAAGTTTTTGTCAAAGGTTCTTCAAAGGTACATTTTGTGTAAAATGCACCTGTTGGAATGGATTCCCAAAGTTTTTCTTTAGTTTCATCAGAAACACGTTCTGCTGCCACAAGGTTTTTGGGAAATCTTGGCCATTTGTGGATGGTTTATATTTTATTTTAGAAACATTGCTTCTCCTTTGTTGAGGAGAAAACAGGATATAATTGTCACACAAATGCTACATGACAGAAATTCCTGCTGTTCTCCTTTAGTATTGCTGTCAAAGTCTTGGCAGTTTGTCTGACAAATTTCTGTCTTTTCATTTATTTTAGAGAAATGTCCAGTTTTTCTAATGTCACAATTGGTCTGTATTTTCTTAGATTACTAATGACTTTTTTCATATTAATGACTGAGGAGCTTTCTTGCATTTGTATAGGCGATTGCTTTGGATTCATTGCAAATGAGTTTTTATTTAATTAATTTAATCAAAACTGATGTTAGGTATACAGAAGACAAAATGCTGAAATTGAATCTGGATGTTAAAATCAATGAATAATTGATATTGATATGCGGCCGATGCAGCCATCTGTAGCTGAAGCTGTCTGGGTTATTTCTGATCAGTACTGCCACCTAGTGGGTCTGCACTGGAAGTACCACCTTGTGCTCCAGGAACAATAGGTTCTTTGTGCCGCAAAGGAGAAAAAAAAATGTTTTCAAAGACTAGACTCTTGGCATAAAATTAAAATTTTGTTCATTAACCTTTCAAAGAGGCTTGATGTAACCATATGAAGAAGAAACAACGAGAAGGACAGAGTCAGAGTATGTAATAACCTTCAGGGCAGAATGATCACAGACCTGATCCGAGTCAGAAAAGGTTATTAGGACCCGTCACGGAGGGTAATCTCAATCTCTGCCTGATTTGTCGGCACTTGGGAGAAAACTGCAGTCCTGATTAAAACCACTTCATTTAAGCATAATGAGACCGTCACACTTGCAGAGGCAGACACTTGATACGGCACTTTAAACAAAAAGCTGTTTGATGTGAACTCAGTCGGGACTGTTCATTATCCCCTCTCTCTTTAAACTTTGCCCATTCAAGGCTGAAGCTTTCCTAAGCGGCTCAGCGGTAACTGGAAACAGACGCAGAAGAGCACAGAGCCTCACAACATCTTTCAAAATGAGGACTCAAAGTAAACACGTAAACTGCTCAGACGTCACCAGACACTAAAACCCAAACCACAGGCATGTGGCACACATGCCGTTTACATAACCCTGGAAGCTCGCTGCCTAAAGATGGCACTGTGTCCTCAACTTTGGCTGCGTTTTGTGACAGAAGAAACTCTCTCTATAACAAGTTGTTTACCAACCCAAAGTAAGCTTTTTGAACACTATCATTTCCAGACCTCGTGTTCCTGCTGTTTCACTTATATTTTGGTTGTTTTTGTTCTTTTCCGATTCCTGCCTTCTTGCTTTGTTGCATTTTCTAATTCTCCAAACTCAAAAGACATTAAAACAGACTTACAAGCAGAAAACCCCAGTTGACTTCAGTTCTTAAAGTTTTACTTTTGTCATGAAATGGGGAGGTTGGTGGTGAGGAGAAGACGCTTAGGCCAAGGTTAAAAGAAGAATATGATGATTTAATGGTGATAATAAAGCTCAGGAGTCAATCCAAGACAGGCAGCACGGCAGGAGACAACTTAAATGCAGGTAGCAACTGACATAGGACTACATGCGAGCGAACTCAAACCAGGACTTGGCAGTTCTACTGGAGAGACCAACAAACGTGGACAGCAATTGACATGCAATAGACAAGGACCCAAGGAAGAACACAGGCAACAGGTGAGACTAAATACACACGGGGTGATCAAGGGAACGAGACACACCTGGAACGGGAAGATGCAGAGACCAGACTCAAGGAACAGGATCACAGAGAAAACTCAAAAATAACACAGAAACATGGAGTAAATGCACCTTCACCACACAATTCCAGCTATTAAAGCTGAGACATCTTACAAGTTTTATTATTATTATTATTATTATTATTATTATTATTATTATTATTATTATTATTATTATTATTATTATTATTATTA
>CAEGAF010189490.1:0-11985 GCA_903067075.1 Micropoecilia bifurca | reverse complement strand
ATAGATAGATAGATAGATAGATAGATAGATAGATAGATAGATAGATAGATAGATAGATAGATAGATAGATAGATAGAGAATTAAATAAATTTTGTTCTCCCTGACTCTATGGTCTAAAGGCCAAAGTATGAATGGTTTAACTGTTAAGGAGACGTTTCACAGCATTTCGCTTCAGATCTATTCCTTTTCATCATGTTACGGAAGTGTGACTGCAACACACAAACGCCTTTTTATTAGCCTAATTATTAGATTATGGTTGTGTGCAATTCATTCTAAGGTTGCCACATTGATGCCAAAGAACTGTAAAAAGAAACAAAAAACGAGTGAAGATCAGAAGTACTCTCTCTAGACTGTTTGCTCACAGTAGTAGCACAATCAATAACAACACAGCTGATTTCCTCTCCTTTGGGTCAATTCTATAAAGTGGGTATCAGAAGTTTTTGTTGGTAGCCTCAAGTGAAAAATAAAAACCTCCCCTTACAATTATTGTTAACACATCTCAGTCTTAACAGTTCCAACCTTCTTTCATCTGTATCAAAGTACCAACTAGATTGAATCGCCAAAATATCAGCGCTGTGGCTGCTGCATTCGGCTTGACTAACTGGTTGATTTTTTTTTTTAAAGCAACACGGCTCAGTCCTTCTGTGCAATGTTTGACAAGGAACATTCCTTAAAGTTAGATTACAAATTGTAATTAATCTAACAGATACGCATTGCATATTTTCAGCGAGACGATACAATAATGACTTGCCTCAAGAACGCCAGGAACATGCCGACAAGACAGAAATGGAGATGAAAGAAAATTCCTGAGAAAATGGTGATTTTCATTTTTTTGGGAAAATAAGTGAAGTTATGAAGAAGAAACAAAGATGATTAATTAAATAGAAATGTCACATTTTAAACGGTAAACTTTATGTTTGAATAGTTGTTTACAGAGTATCTTAACATTTTTTAGAAGAACAGCTTGACTTGCACTGTATTTAAATTACACAAAATTCGGCGACATCTATTTAATCAGTTCAAATGCAGTTTATTTAACTGAGTCAAAGTAAAGCAGGCTAAATACATTCCACCAGCAAAGTCTGTAAACCCCTAAAGCTGTTGTATTTTCATATACCAAATTAAGAATTGTAATAAGCTTGCTGTATATATATATATATATATATCCCAAATATTCTTTCTTCAGATTGTAAAGTAGTCAAGTAAGCAGACATATTTTCAATAGGCTGTCGCAACCATTCCTTTTTTTTTTTAAAGATGTGGGCGTTTCTAGTTTAGTGAGTGATGTAGGGCCCTGTATCGTGTTTGCCCCGGATGACCCAGTGTGAACTCCAGTTGCTACTGTGTGTCACCATGTCACAATCTGAGCCAACAAGGCCACGGGGAGGAGAGTCTGTCTGCCTGGAAGCCGGCATACATCTGTCGAGCATATTCACATGTGTAGCAGACATACCGTCCTCAGACCACACTGATGCTGCACTGCAGAGGATTCAGTTCCTTAGAGACCAAACATCTTGGAACCAAAACAAAGGGGAGAATTCCAGCAGACCCAGCCGCATTCCCCTATCGACATCTACCACAAACATCTGAGGTAAACAGAACTGTTCAAGTAAAAGTGCAAAAAAATAAATAAATCTGATTTCTGAAGTCACTGTAAGCAAAGGTGGTAATTTCTTGGAGTTAATAAAATTGCTTTAATAGGACCGACACTACAAATGCTCCTTGGTCACATTAGAGAACAAAAAAGTAAAATAAAATCCATGCTATGCAAAGATGATCGACCCATCTAGGCAGTTAAAAAAAAAAGAAAGAAAAGAAAAATCCCGGTTTGACATTTCTTTCTTCCCTTCTGGTTCCTCCAAGACAATTAAATGAAGAATGAGTTGGAATATTTCACAGTTTTGGCTCTTTAAACTTTGCATTTATGAATAAAACAGATGTTTCTGGCAAACGGTTAAGGGTGAAATTTACATCCACCTCATTCCAAAAAGGCTCTAAATACTCTTTCCGGTTATTTTGTGTGTCCATGCTGGATTTCCGACGGAACAATGTGCTGGGAAACCATAACACTGCTGAGCAGCCAAGTTCAACAGGGAGTTCAAGGCTAAATCGATGCATATTTCCTTTTTAGAGGCAATAAGGGCAGACAAATGCACAGTCCTGTTTTTATGTAACAAGTCAGACTTTAATTCGAGGAGCTGATTCTATTGAGCGAGTATGAATTTCAGACTTGCTTTTGTTTTCCCACAAATTCATATGGTTGAATTTTCCCTGCCTGCTTAAATTCGCTGTGTAACTTATCAACGACGCATGGCTCTCAGCCACTGTTTGTCTACGGCTGCTGCTCTATCAGGCCTTTGCAGGAAACCCCGGCCAGCTATTCTAAATAGGCTTCTGCTAAAGTGTCCAGATTTATTTACTGTACGGTTGGAACTCTGAAACAACCTTGGCACGCTGTGCCTTGGTGCATGTGATGATGCTGAAGAGGTCCCGTCATTTCAGCAGCACATCTGATATTATGTTGACATATACGTGCTATTCTGGCCAAGCCCTGCATCACCACAGCCAGAATGCATTGTTCTGGTTTTAGATGACTCAAGGGCTTGTGTTATATTTGAACATTGTGTTTGACCAACAATTAAGCGCGTGACAACTGTTGCTCACATGCAGTCATCTCTAAAAATGACTTTATGGAAGGAATCAAATTCTGCAATTCTTGAGCAAAAGGTCTGCCAGTGTAAATCATTTGATGAGAAATTAAAAAATGAAATAGAAAACTTTCCGTTTCAGTTAAGAGCGTCGAGCGCTGAAGAACGGGAATTGATGCTTTGAAGGTTATTTGCCCATATCATTGAGTTTGAGAGGTAAATGAGCCTTGGCAATTATTTTCATAAAAGCAATAAAGACCTGTAATTATAAAAATGCCAATAAGAATTCATCTTTCAAAAATCTATAATGCTATTAAGTTTGTAATTAAAAAGATCAGCAGCTAAGTCTGAGAAAATTGCATTTTCCTGTGCAAGCAGCTATGAAATCTCATCTTGTGTTTGTTTTTGCAAATTCCTCTTGAAAAAAAACATTAACTGTGAAATATTAATCCTATCTGCGTATTGATAGAAATATCCTATTAAAAGGCAAAGGCTTCTGCTTCAAACATATATGCTTCATTAGCTTCACATTGGCTGCAGATCCAAAGGGTCATTAAGCCTCCATCTTGATAATTACACACACAAACACAGATACATCTACCCACATGCACTGAAATCATAAAACTGCTCACATCTCACCAGGTGCTAAAAACATGCATTTAAAAAAACACACAAAAAACCCTTTAAATAAACTAAGGTTTTTGAGACTGTAAAACACAAAAGACACAAATAAAGAATCATATGGATGATATTAGAACTGACAGTCTTTAAATGATCTTAACAATTTCAATTTTGATCAAATAATGGAATAGTTTTTTTTACTCAGCACAAAGTTGATTCATTTCTAAAGTGTCTTTCAGAACTAGTCTTACCCCCTTTAATTAAAAATGTCTTTTATGTCACAATCACAAACCAGTGTGTTTTAATTTGAATTTTTTTGTGGCACATCAACACAAAGCAGTGCAATGAAGTGAAAGGAAACTGATAACTGGTTTCCCAAATTATCCACAGATAAAAATGTGAAAAATATAGTATGTATATGTATTCAATCCCTGTAGGTCAAAAATTTACAGAATATTTTGAAGCAGTTACATCTACTGGTCACTTTTTTTTAATCAAGTTGCTCATCTTTACCTAAGCATATTTGAAAAGCAAGGTACAACTCTTACCACACATCCTGAATTATATTTCGGCTCGGAGTCGTAAGCATGCTTTGACCTAAAATCTCCACTGTTGCTCAGGCTGTACTTTTAGGCCTGTCCTGCTGCTTGAAGTTGAACTTTAACCCCCGACTTCATATTAAATCTGACCACATCATAATGATGCCGCCACCATGTTCCACAGTGGGGATGGTTTAAACATATCTAATAAATGGCTAACAACTTGCAACGTGATCAAATGTAAAGAAGTTCAAGATGTACTTTTGCTGGTTTCTGTAAGAACCTAATGATACAAAAGATTTTTTTTATTTTTTGCATGCGAGTGTAAGAAAAATCTTTCTAAAGTATGTCATGATTAATCGGTATTACTGGACTTACAAGAAATCCTACAAGGCAGTCGGTCTAAATTATAAATGTTTCTTCAGGATTCTGAACAATGTCTACCCTTCATCTTAGACGGCTACACGGTTTCTTGTTTGCAGAGTTGTGTGTTTTGTGTATACACATCTTCCTCTCTTCCTAATGTTTTTATCTTGTGTGTGTTCACAGTGGACATTAGGCAATCTCTCAAACCAGTAATGGGCTTTGATTCCCTAGGGTTGCAGAGAGATGGCCACTTCTTACATTAGCCAGTCAGGTATGACAGCACCACGACTTGCCTTCCCCTCGGCCAGCCTGGATAAATAATAAATGAAAGTGGTATTTCAGTCCTCCAAATCATCCGCAGGGTCAAGACTCCCTTCTCGCAGTGAACTTTGTAAGATGCGCCGAAGCGCAGCGAGATGCTAAAGGTTAGCGTCTTGGACAAGACAATCGTGCATTCGGCCTGCAAGCACAAGTAGTTTATAAACATCCACCACAATATCCAGCCCGCACACCCCCTTGGTTGTTAGCGAGGAGATTTCCTCCCCCAGTCTCCTCCTACCATCCCTCTGTGTGGGAGAACGGGGAGACGCGCTGGGGAGGAAAAGTTAGCATTCTCACAGAGCATACATCTGCTGCTAAGATGGCATTTTGTATTGATTTTTCCTGAAGCCTGTAATTTTGAAAGCTTGTAACAGAAGATGAAGTAAATATCGTTTTATTTGCTCAAATGGTTTCAGATTGGATCGAGATGAAAATGGCGGAGACAGGCAAATCTCGATGAGAAAGCAGCAATTTCACTTAATTGTCTTCAGCACTAGTGGCAGAATATATTAGCGCTGTGCTAAAAGTGTCAGCTCAGAGACCTAGAAACGGACAAGAGTACGGAGGCACTTATTCATCAAGTCATTGACACGTTTTACTTGCCGCTGACAGCTTTCCGAGTGACATGTTTGCATTTAACCTTTTGTTAAAAGCTCGTCTAGTGCAGTTTAAGGTATCAGTTTCTACAAGCAAATTACAACCTCGACACTCTCAGACACAGTGTGAATTTGCGGCTGAATTGCACTCCTAAGTTGTTCTTTTTCCTTTTTTTACATCAGACATACATATGAGTATTGCAGTTGATTTCCCTGTTGGACTTAAGCAACAAATTATTATTTTGATTTAAGTGTTTCACTGTCTTTCGAAAGGAAACTGTCCTCCAAGCAGCTTTGCTTTGATGGATCTCCCCGCGTGCCAGCAAGTTGTATCGCTGAGTTAATGATCACTGTTTATAACCCGTCTCAGACACCCATTCCTGCTCATTTTTTTTATTTACCCTGGAGGGCGAAGTTAACCTTCTTCAGCTCCCTGTGGCCAAAGGAGAATTGCAGAGATTAGCGTATTGGTCACGGTGAAGTGACTGCACATATAGCACATGACAAAACCCAAATTCATGGAGCAAGATGATAATTTTCTACAAGCCAACAAGAGTTTCCTTTTTTTTCTTTTTTTGCATGTTTGTACAGCAGTTCTGTCCGTTATGAATGCCCTCTTAACGAAGACCTCAGCAACATCGTGAGGACATCGGGTGGGAGTGTCCTCTGGATTAAAAGACCAGGCTGATGGACCCCCTGCCCCTAAACTAGTCCTGGATTGCATGAAAGACAATTGATAAATGGGTGGATAAAAATCTGATAAAGTTAGAAACATATACTATCATACAAAAACCTGGATTATCTGGTAAATCCTTAATTTGCTGCATTCAAAACCTACATATCAATCAAAATGTGATGAAGTATAAGGGTCAACAGATAATAAAAAAAATCTTATGTGCCCATAGATGATTACATTTTCACAAACATTATTTGATAAAGTCATACATTTGAATAAAAAGAAATAAGAAGTCTATTCAAATTTTAATGTGCGCAATAAAAAAGGCCAGAATTTTTCTAGGATTGACTTGGTGAGTTTATGAGATGAGCATCTAGATATTATCTGACCTCAACTGGTACATCAAGGCTACTTCCTGAAAGTCTTGTATTTGTAAATATGTGAACTTAATTTGGGAATGTCAGGGTTTTCAGGCAGAATTGTACTCCTCTGTATCCACATGACTTTTTTTGTGTGCTTGTTTTACAATGGGTCTAATAGTTAGGAAAAACAACAGAAAGCCGGGAATTAAACCGAAGACATCTATGTTATGGACAGGAATCTCATAACCCACTGGGCAACTTGTTGCCCCATGTGTTTCTTTTTTATCATACTTTTTAAAAGACAAAGTAAAAAAATACAATAATAATAATAAAAATAAGAATCAAAAATCAAACCTTTTAGGTCAGCCCTGAAACAGAACTCAAAATTTGCAGTGGCCAGTAAAACCCTGATTAGTCCATTCTTTTTAAACAGATTTGCACAATAAAACAAAAAAAACTGGTTGTTTTTATTCCACCAATCGACATATTTTATAACAACGGCACTCATGCATTCAAGAGTTTTCTTTTTCTGTCCGTCCTCCTCTATCTATCCTTGCGTTCATCAATCCATCAATCAAGAAGACCACTCAAGCCAGAAACTCATCAGAACAATGCAATCAGCTTTGTGCATCAGTCCTGTTTTCATTAAAGGGCACATAAAAAACGAGCGCTCAAGGTGCATGCACATGTTTGTGTGTATGTGTGTGGATGTGTGTGTGTGTGTGCGCGCGCGCCGCTCATTAGCTCGGGTCAGCTAATTATTTGTACCAGACTAATGAAGGTCACAGTGCTCGTCTTGTCTCTGAGCTGACGGTCTGCACTTGATAGCGATTGGTACTCCTCTTCAACCTTTTTGTCATTTGTCATCTTCTTGATTATGGAGCCTCATGGAATTAACTGTACCGTTTTCATTTAGCTGTCATAGACTAACAGGCAGACTTCATTTCACATTGTTTGTTCCACTGCATTCAGCACTAGAAGAGTCATCATGTCAAATGAGGAAACGCAAAAACACGGAATAGAGAGGATTTGTTTTATTTTAAAAGGAATGTTCTTCCAATAATCCCAACATTCACATTAATTGAGTTATTTTATGGATTTTCAGTGTTGTATTTCCTGGTAGACACATTTTCTTGTCACTCATGAAATGAAGTACATCGCCGTCATTTAGTGGACAGATCTAAATTGCATAGACTGCAATTATCTACAAAGAAAAGGAACTCTGATGATAAAGGTATTGCTCACATATAGATGATTATATCACAGTAGAACATTTGTTCGGGGAATGGTGCAATTATCATGATGGATGGGTCAAACTAAATTAGGTAGATTTGATAATTACTGTCAAATTGCACATCCACTTACCTGGATGCTTAATGAACTGAAAGCGACATTGTCTATTATTCTTGTATCATGCATGATTAGCATTTCGTATGAATGTGTCAATGCTATCTCAGCTGTCACTCATTTAAAGCAAGAACTTGATTACAGAATGTGTCAGCGTTCTGCGGTTACTGTGACAGAAACGGAGGATCTTCATAAATTTTTGACAAAAAATCTACCTAAAAAAAACCCCATCTGATTATGAAAGCAGTTGTTGTAATTTACTCTTAAAACATGACACATGTTAGTTTTCACTACCTTGCAGAGGATGTTTTTTAAACATGTTAACTCTAAATTTTATTGTAATTTTTTAAACAAAAGAAAATCCACGTCCTCTGGGATGTCGTGAGCCGACACATATGTGATCAACAGTGGTCGGCTGCCATGGCCAAAAATGCCAGGGCCACTTTTTTGGTCCCAGTCCAGTCATGATTGTAATTAATTTAAATCACTACTTTATTTGTTTTATTCCTGTGGGTAAGTATCTATATCAGTTTGTTTGACCTAAATGTAGATATTCGTTTCATTTTACCTGCATAATGATGAATTATCTTAGTTTTAACAGCCTTCACAGGCTATTAAGATTTGTGCTTCTTAAGTTCCTTAGTCCTTCAAAGGTATGTCATCTTTGTTTATTCATTTATATGTTTTTACATTTCCAATGTTTATCCCTATTTAGCCACATTAACATTTTTTTATATATCTATAATTTTAATCTTGCATATTATAATTTAACAGTGTTGCATTAGTGGGGGGAAAAAGTGACCACATTTTCTAGTCTGTCTGACTGTTGGACTAAGCACTGAGATAACATTTTTAAATTATTGAGGTAGTTTGACAACGATAGAATAAAACTATAATAAAAAAAAGAATTGCCGCCCCAGGAAAAAAAAAAAATCTTCTCTTCATCTGTCCTGGTCCCTCTCTACCTCTGCAAGCCCCAGTTTCTAGACCCCAGCATCTCTAACAAGCAGCGGATACAGCGCTGGATTACTGTAGGCGTTAAATCAATAGCTGCTGGTCTCCCAGGCACAGCTATAGATTATGAATCAGTGTTGGTGAGCAGAACACCATGGTGGCAAAAGGAAGTAAGGAGACAGAGAGGTAGGGAGGTGAATAACACAGAGGGAAGGAAGAGCTGGCATTTTACCGAATTCTGGTTTTTGAATTGCGAATCAGTACATTTAAATGCATTTGTTGACTTTCAAGCAAACAAATAATGGAGAATGAGAAATTTGAAGGCGCCTCATATATCTGTTGTATATTTTTGGATACACTGTGAAATTTATAATCCCTTAATCAGGAGCTAATTTGACAAAAACTTCATATAATAACCTCCCATCATTAGTAAAGTTGTTATTTAGCTCTGAAATCCATCTACCGTTCTGTAGATATTATGACCAACAATGATTTGTAAGATCTGAGGCTTTACACACACAGCCCTGCCTATATCTATGTAACTGATCTATGGCCACAGAGCCCATTAACCTGGATCAACCTCTGGTAATCTCTGCAGTGAGCTCCAATGTTTCCAGCCTTCAGTTTAATTCCAGGCCCTGTGAGTCCTGTTTACAGATGGTATCTAAGTGGCTTGATTCAACTGCCAATGAATATTGGCATGTGTCTACACCCCATAGACCCTGCTATTAGGGGTGGAGACCATAGGGTTAGCCAAACACAAACTGAACATGACATCTCCCCCTCCCCTGCATGTCCAGCTCACACAGGGAAACACACCTGCACGTCCACATTTGTACACAAAAAAAAAGGAAATTAAAGTCAGATTTTAGGATAAATCCAAGTAGAAAGTTAAAACACCAATGTGAAATGAAAACAAAAATACCTGTGTTTATAAGAAAACACACACAAACAAATCCAACACGCGCACACACACACACACACACACATGCTTCAACCTTGCTAAGGGGCAGGTTGTTGGACCCATACTGCCCCCTGGCTTACCTTGCCTCTTTCCGTTTGTCGAGAAGCACAGACGCCTGAGGAATAACTCATCTCCCACCACAGATTCGGGGTCAGATATCCCAGGACCATCTCCCTAACCTTAACCATAAAACGGAAAGGAAAATATCTGTGCGAAGATCAGTGGCTCGAGGGATGGAGATGATACTGAAGAGCTATTAGAAGTAACTAAGTTCTGGGTCGGGCTCCCCGTAGCCGAGGGGTGGTATAATGTGAACCAAGGCTCCTGTAGGGTAAAATCTCAGTTATGCCACGAAAGAGAAGAACTGTTGCAGTAGTTGCTTTTGTACCAACGATGAAATAACTTGGTTCAAGAAAAAAAACACTTACAAAAAAAGAATACATGTGTTTTATTGCAACAGAAGGAATGGAGAAACCCAACACTATTATTATGTAGGAGGAAAATGAAACTGTGGTGAAAATTTCCACCACTGAAAATTTGCAGTACAAGGAGCAAAAGTCCCACCCATTTTGTAAATAGTTAATTTCAGTAAACACACAGCTCTTTTCTTCCTCAAAGAGTGTCACAAAGACAGGAAGACAGCAAAGCATGCCAAACAGATCGGAAGGAAAGCAGTCATGAGGATTGTGGGGACTCTGGAGAAGCTGCAAAGAGACACTGCTCTGGTGTGAGTCCCAACAGGACCACTGTTGGCTGTGAACTCCACAAAACTGACCTTTATAGAAGTGTAGAAAGAAGGAAATATTTTTAGACCACCTAAATAGTCTAAAAAGGTTTCCAGAGAAAATCATAAGAAACGCACCATTTTCATGGTAGGGCAGCAGATGGGAATGAGCAAAAGTCTACAAAGCTGGTGGAGACATGAAACAACAGCTATGCAGTAAACGTTCTTGAAAATATTCACTTAGCAAGCCAGAATACAAGTTCTCACAATATGTTTTAGACTTTTATTTGAACAATGACTGTGAAGACATATTTTTCTTCTTCAAAATGGATGCCCTACGTGATATAGGGCATCCATGAATATCCCCCCAAAACACACTGAAGTTTGAGATTGGAAAGTGACAAAAATGAGGGAAAACATAAAGGACAATGAACAATTACATCAATGTGATGCAATTCTAAAGCACAAACTGGCTTTTAAGTCGTCTCTCTGTGGATAACTCCACGGTGGACATTGCGTTAACGGCAGATTCTTGTGGCCACCAGCTGCGACTGAATGACTGAGTTTTAGAGGTGGCTGTTGCTCCACTACGGATCTGTCAAGGTCAGGAGAGAGACACATAGAACCACACTATGCTCCCAGATAACCAGAAACATGTGAACACACATGCATACACCAAACACCAGAATGATTAATCTGTCAGTCACTGCTCCGATTTCCTGCAGTGAGCCCTCCGCTTTTCCCTGTGAGAATTGTGTGGAGAGAACCGAGAGCTTGCAGGATTAGCGTTGGACTGTGTCACATTTTGCCTACGTATTTTATTCGTACAATCAGAGCCTATTCAAAACATTTCTCACGTGACTCCACTGAAATGCAGAACACTATTCTGAGGTAACATTTCTCCATTTACGCCGCATCCAAACTATGCATCGATAAACTACTTGCGGAACATTCCTTTAACTGTAAACCGGGCTTGAATCATAAAACAAGGCAATTTTGTGGTTGAGGGATGGGAGGTGACTGGACTGCAGTTTGGACTGTTTGGTTTTTTAAATGGAAATTGTCTTTTGCAGTGATGAAGACAGATGGTATAGGTAATGGGAACATATCTGTCAAAGTAGATTAGGTTCGACACATATGTGACGAAGTACAATAACATGCAATGCTAATGCTAAAGCCAAAACAAAACAAAAAGAAAATCATAATGTAATGGCGATTACTACTTCTGTTGTATTAACAAACTTCAGACAAAATGGAGCTGAATTGTCTTTTCAGGATTACTTCTACTCATTAAAATACAAAAACACATAGAGATAAAACTGGTGGGTCAACTTTTTTCATGATGTTTAACTCTGCTTAGTTTATATTCCTAAAGCTTCTGTCTGGTTTGGAGTAGGCGAAGTTAGGTAAGAAGAAAAAAGTTTACGTGAAAATCTTAACTTCATTTAATGACGCTGTTCAATATAAAACTAAATGATCAAGTTTCCTTCATTTTCCAATTTACCTTCTCTTAATAACTGAGACTACTAATATCCTATTCCAATTTAATGAACATGACAAAAGCATATGCATCAAATTAACTGGTGCATTTATGCATTTTCTTTTCTTTCTGTGTCATTAACTGTGCCTTGCAAATCATAATTGCACTTGATGAGAGTCATTTCATGCTATTAAAGACTGTTGATGTTGTTCCTTTTTTTGGGGTTGTGACATTATTATTACAGCATAGACATGCAGGTTTATCCATAGTGAACCAGCAGCATTAATACACCTCAACTACAACACTGGTACTTATGTAGTTATTATTACATCTACTTTTACAGTGTGCAGCCTAAATGGGTTTCTCCAAATTCACTGGTCCTGTACT
>CAEGAF010189482.1:0-13975 GCA_903067075.1 Micropoecilia bifurca | reverse complement strand
GCCTTGATAGGTTATTACTGACATATGGTGGAACATTCATGTAAACTGCACCTTTAGAAATATATTTGCTTAGAAAATTAGTGATGTGTGCAGTACTTCCTTCACACGCTTGGAGACATAAACAACAGCATCGTTAGCTCCTGCTACAGAAGAGAAGAGGAAATGCAAGTAACGCGGCTAAAGGCATTCCACCTATTTGCTACTAATATTAGAACTGTAGCAGAGCTAACCGCCACATGGGGTTTACTAAGTAGCAGTTTAGATTTGGTCACAGATTTTTTTTTGTCTGGATGCCAACCACTAAAACATTTGTGGTGGGTGTGTGTGGTAATTTCTTGGATCCTCCAGCACTGAGTGCTCACTGAAACCCACTGTAAGGGGTTTTAGTGTACACAGCTCTGAGAATAGCTTAAATGATAAAACCATTCTAAAGATTTTGTGCAAGAAATTCCTTTTTTTACTTTTTAGATTAGGGGTCTTTTTATGTCAGAAAACTTAAAATAACTAATTGGAGTTATATTTTCACATATATGGAATGAAAATTATGCTACTGCACAAAAATGTGATTTAAGGTATTTCATTTTGACTTAAGTAAATTGCGATAACATATAAAAGTCAATAAAATGAAAAACAGTATAAACCACACAATCATCACTATCATTTACAATTAACTGGTGTCAAGGTGATACAATGAGATAAGATCCCTATTATACTGTTCGCGTTTAGCTTTCTAATGTCGGCATCTAAAGAGGGAATAAGATGAGCGAATTGGCCGGCCTTATCTCTCGAGTCACAGGGCAGGCAGTGACAAGAATGCTCCGTATTTTACACATGCACATATGGCCAAGCTGCATGGAGCTGTGTGTCTTCCAAGCAAGTGTGAACGATCCAATCAAGTCTTGTCAAAATAGATACAAGAGCAAATAAATAAAAAAACGCTTGGAATGAACACTAATTACTTAAGAGATTTAGGGATTAGGGAAGAGAGAGACGCAATTAGCCCAAGAAGCTTTCTTAAGACATTGTGCGGGTAAATCTCTGCAACAGTGTCTGGGATTGCTTGTCCAGCTGGTTGCGGTTTATAAGATAATCCTTTAACTTCCCATCTTTCATATAAGTCACGTGTGCTCTGAATGTATTGCACTGTCATACAGTGCATTGACTTTGAAGCGACGTAATTGGGGAGGTTTGCTCACCTTGAGCACAGTGATGTTCCAAGCGTAACTCTCCATGGCTTTTTGAAGTTTTCGGCCTTTCAGACCTTCCTTTGCTCCGATGCGATGCAGGTCTTCATGGAAGTCCAGACCTGAAATGGACAGACATGTTTCACATAAAAGCAATATCAGAAAAGTCACAAATATCTCCAAAGGACCTATACTTTGCTTAGAGTTTTTATTTGCTTATTCAATTAATATTTTTTTAAGAATGGAATATAGCACATGTAGTACAGACATCAGTTTGTTTTAATACTGGAATAACCAAATTAGAATTGTCCTGTTAAGATCTTAAAGGTCTTAGGTAAAGCAGGTTTCAAAGGTGAGGCACCTTTGCCAGGAGATTTGCTATTCATTACATCCATCCATCCATCAATTTTCTTGCACCCTTTATCCCTTAGTGGGGTCGGGAGGTGCTGGTGCCTATCTCCAGCTGACGTTCCGGGCGAGAGGCAGGGTACGCCCTGGACAGGTCGCCAGTCTGTCGCAGCTGGCGACCTGTCGCCTGTATTCATTACAGTCATGGGGAAACACAATTACCATTTGTTATATAGTAATAACAGATCAAATAAAATAGGGAAAAAATTTATATTCAATATTACAGAAGTCATAAAACATGTGGACACCTTCTTTAAAGTGCCAGCATTTTGTGAAATCTGTCAGAGCATGCAGGTACATTAAGGTCTGGGAGAAAACCTGACTGATATTTGGTACTGTGCATGATTTTATTCTCCTCGATAAAAGTCTAGTTCACATGAAGAAAACTAACCCCAGAGCATGACCCTTCCACCGCAGTATTTCACTAAAAGTGCAGTGTTATTTTAGCGTTGCAATGTTTTGGTACCAAACTTATATTTTAAAATGTTGGTCAAAAATTCCGGCTTAGTTTTGTCAGACCATAAACTATTCTCCCACAAGTTTTTGGGAAGGTCTAGCTGGCCCTGAATGTTTTCTTTGGAAGAAAATGCTTTGACCTTTGGACCCTACTCGTAGTCCAGACATAATGGAGAGATTCTTGTATTTTCTTTAGAGTTGCTGCCAACCTCTCAGGAGCCTCCCTGATAAGCTCCCATTTGGCCTTTTTGTATTCATTTTTGGGAAATATTTGATTTTAGAAATGTTGCTGTTACTTAATGTTTCAGCCTGCCATGCTACCTGCAGTGGAATATTTTTTTTTAGCTCTTCTCGTGATTAAATCTTTTTTATAAATCTGATTATCTTGACACATTGTAGCATCTTGAAACTGTAACATCTGCAAACTATGAATGTCAATTAGCAATTTGGAGAAAGTCCTAATAGGACGGCTGAACTTCAATCAGTAGGCATGAACTTTAATTACGGTTAATCAATGCAGCTTAATTTCACTGTAATTAGATGTGTACATAGGAAGACTGAATGCTGGAATTGCATCAAAAGATAAGGCAACAGAGTAAGGGTGTGCATATTTAAACAGATGGGCTGTTGTGTATTTTTTGTGTGGTGTTCTGTGAGGAATTTGTGGGTTTTCTCTCATAGTTCAAAGATGTTCTTCTTCGTCATTGACCAGATCATCTCATGACCCTACAAGAGTTAAGTGAGGACAGAAAATGGCTGACCAGATGGATGGATGGATGGATGGACGCCTGGTATTGCTTGAATTGCTAAAACTGAAGCGGTACAATGAAGGCAAACCTCTAATTAGGCTTCAGAGTAGGTCAGGTTTTATTGCAACTGAGGCAAACTATTCCTAATCTCCTAAGGATTTATCAGCAAACTCCCACTAAATCTG
Organism: Micropoecilia bifurca; assembly: GCA_903067075.1. NCBI lineage: Eukaryota > Metazoa > Chordata > Actinopteri > Cyprinodontiformes > Poeciliidae > Micropoecilia > Micropoecilia bifurca. The sequence continues at coordinate 10,993 of CAEGAF010189482.1, read as the reverse complement.
TGAGACTCAGCTTGCTTGTCAGTCTGTCCCTGAAAAGATGACCTTAAGCAACAGAAGCTCTGATTTTCTGAAGAAACAATGCAGGCTTCCACTATAAACTAGAGAATAGCTGTGCATCTTCAACCATATTTATAAGTGAGAAGGTATTGCACCTCTTCTGTAAACAAACAGTTTACGCATTTTGGAGAATATCTCAAACCAATTGAAATTATTTTCCTACGGAGCAACATAAGTGCATCATCTTCCAGAGGCAAAGTACATAAAAAATGTAAAACTATTAAGTTTTGAGTGGCTGCTTTTTAATTTTCAATCTACAATGTCGGACTGCCCTTTCTTAATTTTCTAACTCCACCAGAGGTAGTGTTACTACAGTATTCTAGCTTTGGAGCCTGAAATTTACATTAACAGGGATAAGGACTGATCTAATTTTATAATCTGCTTGTGCAGAGCTGAGAAAAGGGAGAAGGCGAACGCAGGATGGGGCAGAAACCAGCAAGCAGGGAGCTGTAAATGATACGAAATTAGCTGCTGGCGGTTTGTTCCAATATAGCTTCGCAGAGTATTTAATCTGGCAATGATTAAGAGCCATCTCCGTGTAACATTAACACAATTCCTGTTCCTTACTGTCACTTTAACACTGGGAAATTCATGCTGTTGTGCAAAATGTGACCCCCATCGTGTGCTGCAGAAAGACAAGGACTTTTTAGTTTGCTTCCCTAATGGGTAGGAGCTGGAGAAGCAGGGCTCAGATGGAACGACACGGGAGACAACATCTCTTTAGAGCAGCTACACAATTACAGAATATGGCTTACAGTCCTTGAAAACAATAAACATCTTCTGCATTTATAACGAGAAGCATTCCAGATGCACAAGCAGAATAAACCCCCCACCCCGAAAAACACCATTTAAGTCAGAGAGAGTGAAAGGTGGTAAATAACCAAATAAAACTGGATCTTTAAAGCGGATCCTGTTTCACTGAAAAGAAATGGTAGCTGGTGAAAGGGAGATTTGCACCAGTCAGATCAATGTTTGCTTAATTTATCCCAATTCATACACACTCTAGAGTCCATGCGGAGTGTCATCACTGCAAACACAGAGAGGGATTTTTTTTCTCTGGCTGTGGATGAGCTAGGAAAACAATGACTCTGCAAAGCCAAAGACGACAAAGGGAATGAGATGTCTTTATCTTGGATATTCACAGCGAGAAAGCTGTCAGAAACAAAATGAACAAATACACAGTCGTTAGGCAGAGAAAGCATGCTTGAATGGAAGGGGGACCTAGATAAACACAACAGAGAGCTGATAAAACATGGACTGCATTGATGAGACATTTGATTCCAGTATGAGGTCTGTGTGTCCTTTACAAGCGTTTCCGTCTGTTTATTTTCAGGAATACCTTTTTTCTTTTATGAAGGCTTTTCTTTCATGATGATCGGTCCAACCGTGTTTCCCAAATTATCACACAGCAAAGTCTATTTTGGGGAACATTTAAATATTAATCATTTTTTCTTAGATTAGATAACAGCACTACTGCATAATGTGTCTTAAAACAACAACATAACCATATTCATTGTATGTTTTCTGCCAGTTTTTTTTAAATGCAGCGATAACAGACTTCAGTGTTTTCCTGTGGGACAGGCCCAGGAAGGGCAGCATTAATCAGAGTAGCTGCCAAAATGCCCACAGTATCTCTGGAGGAGTGGCAGAGAGAGTGCAAGATTCTGCCATCAAAATAACTGAGTTTTGGAAATGCTGACTCTTTTAAAAACAGTTTGCGATCTTTAGTTGATTTATTCCATTTCCAAATTATCTGCAAAATCTCTGTTTGCGTTCATATTTTATTATGATACCAAAACTAATTTTAAGAACCATTTGACCTGAATTTATAGTTGTCTAGAATCTAATTCTAAAGGTAAATAGTGGTGTATCTAATAATTAAATTCAAAACCAAAATATCAGTGGTAAAATGTTAAAATCAAGGTATGATGTGGCAGAAAGGGTATAAGATGTTATTTAAATGCAACTCAAGGCAAATCCACTATAGAAAGAAGAAAAATATCAGGAAAATCCAGAATCTTTCCAAACTCACCCAGAAAATAAAAACAATTTATCTTCCTTTTCAGACTTTGAGATTGTGTCACAACTTAGCAAGTCTTAATATAAAGATTTTAAAACAACAGTCTAATCCACTCACATATGCACTGAATATAGATTTCTAATTACACACAAACATTGAGTGAAATTTACTTTATGCTAATATATTTCCTCAATGGAAACTGATTAAATGGTTGCAAAACATAAACACTACATAAAGCAAAGACTAGAGTGAAAAGAAGAGTGAATCTGGGTTTCCGCATTTAGATTTCCGATATCTGAGCCAACTCAGAGTCAGTGTGCTCAAAAAACAGGATGGTAGCATCTGGAGGTGCCAGAGTGCGCATCCCAGCTGTTTTCCTGGTCGCCCATTATCCTCGTGCGTGATGGCGAGCCACCAATAGGGCCCACAGGGGAATCATCTAGCACCTCTCCATTCTCATCAACACGTAAGCTTCACTGCCCAAATTAAACTGATTAGCTGCAACAATGACTATGCATAAACTGAGGGGAGGAAGAAAATGGAAGATGCTGCAGGACACGGCAGAACAAATCCAAACCTGTTCCACGCTGTTGTTTCTGATCTTGCACAATATCCTTATTTAAAAATAAGAGGTGGCAGTTGAGTGACATTTCTTTATTTCGTATCAAGGCCATCGTTTGCGATTCACAACAGTATTTAGCCGATGAGCAAAGCACAAGGGCAAAAGCACCGGAGTTTAAATTAAACTAACAAATTCCAGCCCGTTGCCACATTCTCTTCCCCAAGACTGACAAGCCGTCCTCTAATAGCACTGTTTTCCGTTTCTCACACAGCCATTAAGCCGAAATTATACCTTTGCCATCTTGAATGATCATAGGAACAAAACCCTCAATTCCATGCAAATCCACCATCTCTTCATATCCCTCTCTCTGCTTGCCCTCCTGTGTTCAGCCAGTTACTCCTAATGCTGTCAGTCTGTACACGCGCTTTATGTTATGAGATGGCTTCGAAGAGATACATACAGTATCACTAGAGATGCATTCACTACAAATATCTGTGGGCTGTGGATTCTCTGGTTATAGGAGGCTACGGAATGGCTGTAATCGACTGAAACACAAGCTAAATAAAACAGACATGTCAGATGAGGAAAAATCTCAATTAGAGAGATCGGGTCAAATTGTAGAACAAGTGGATTTCATTGGATCTAATGACTGTTATTAAAAAACTTAAATTAAAGGGGCTTAAATTTTGCTTCAACTGTTTGTTTACAACAGCTCAAAGCAGGTGTAGTTACACAAGCAGCATTATTTTAACTCTTCTAGAGCCTGAGTGTTTCATATTTTGTTTATTTGTTACTTTTACCCAATTAGCTCAAGTTTAATTAACTAAACTTGTAAGACTGTATATTTATTTATAGGTCCATTGAGATAAGATGTGAATGGAGAGCAGAAGTAACAAGCTGAGAACAACAGTGTTAAAGAAATAGTAACAAACAAGAGTATCAGATTATAATTAGAAGCTCAAATGTTGAGTCATAAAGCAGAAAAAAGATACTGTGACATGTTTTCTATTGTTGTAGCATCATTAGCACATTGGTGCAAGTGGCATGAAAAGAAATAAATGTGGAAAATAATAATATTTTATTAGAACAAAGAACATTTAGATTAATAGGTAATGAAATACGGCCGTCAGGGACAATGTTCTGTTACTCTAAACTTAATTTGATGCTTAAAGAAATGTTATGTTGATTTAATTGATTAATTCGGAAAAGATTGTGTTGTACAGATTCCAGATGACATGAAAAGCTAAATTTAAGCATTAGCTTCTTTTTGGGACGCCAACATATTTTTCAATTAAAATGTCTTCTTCAGTCAATATTAAAAAGTTTGGTTTGAATCTATGTTGACTATTTCTACAGAAAGTACAGAATCTTAAAAAACATGAATAAATATTATTTTTTCCTATTTATCCAAACCTGGAAAATCTGTAAATCGAAGTCAAAAGATTTTCCAAAATTAAGCAGGAAACCCCGCTCTTTTGAGGCATTCCTTAATGCACATTTTACAAGAAAGAAAAAAAAAAGGCTGTCTTCCTGGCTGACCTATTGTTATCAAAATGGCAACAAATGTCTGGAAACACTAATAGAAGTACACAGAAGGGATGTAAAATAGACATAATATTTGTAAAAGGCCATAGTTTGATTTGAGGCATGAGTGTCAGAACCAGGGGCACAGCAGAGAGAGTGGGCGACGGGCTGAGTGTTATGTTTGGCATGCAGCTGACTGAGGCGCCTGAGGGCTGTCGCTGCTCCCCCTTCGCCTCGGTGTATCATTCTTCTCACTTACAGGAAAAGCTAGCAGCTCTTAGTAAGAGGATGTCCAACTTCCCCCCCTTCTCAAGTTCTCAGAAGTACCAGCTGCATTATCCTACAAGAAGCATACAGGTTCCTTTTACCTGACGGAGGCAATAAGCTGAGCGTTGCTGCGGAGCAACAGAAACAGCTGTGAGTGCGGCTGCGTGCGGTTTAAGCTCTGCTTAACTCTGAAATCATCGCCTTTGAACGTTCTTCCAGCTCCTGGCTGGGGAACCATGGAGCTAAGGGACAGCTCTGTGATTGAAGCGCCAGCGTTCAGCCTACATCCCAGGGTAATTACACAGCATGAATACTAGGTTAGCTTATTCTGTTAGAGGGAGAAAGCATATGCCTCCTATTGTGTAACACCAGAGAGTAAAGCTCGGCATAAAGGAGGCTAAAAAATTTCTTATTTGATCCAGGATATGGGGTTGAAGTGTGTGACTGAGTCCCAGTTGTTAAGACACAAAACAACAAGGAGTGGAAGGGTGTAAAATATAATTAACCAGGTTTGCACCAGCTATTACAAAGTATTTAACTGGCCATGATCTGCAGTTCTGTGGCTGACTGTAGCGGCACAATGTTAGTAAAAACATGCAAAATTTAGACTTCACTGTTGCAGCTGTGTGCTTCCCATTTAAAGATAGAAGTGAGGCAAATGAGGAGGAGTTGAGCCAAATCCAAAAGAGGCTGGAGAGGACAAGCCACGAAGAATTTCCTAATTTGAAGCCATTTCTCTAATAATGATCACGTTCCGGCTAAATTTGTCCTCTGCCGGATGCCATCTTTTTTCTTTTTTTTTTTAAAATAAAGATGTACTGATTAATGCATGTTTAATTCTGTCCTTTCTCTCCCCTACGGCCCGCAATGTCAAGCCTTTTTAATTCCTCTCCTCCTTTCAAAAGATGTTTACGCCTTCTGTCCTTTCTCTCTCCCCCCTGCAGCCCTTTTGGTCTGTGCAGCTCACTGATTGTTTTCACCTGCTCACTGCCCATAACTACGCCACGTCACTTCTATTGACAGCAGCCACCGATGTTGGATGTTGACAGGGATGTTGTGCTGCGGGTGGGGGGGGGGGGGGGAGCAACGCCATTTCTTTATCTGCATGCCATGTGACACCCTCTCTATCTTAGAGCAGGAGAATGAAAAGTTGCTATCTCATGATATTGAGTTTTAAAGCAAAACAAAGCCTATCTGTGAGTGAGAAAATCTGATTCATGGTGAGTCTCATCCCAGCGGCAGAGAAATGTAGCACCTCCTTTTACTTTGAGTAAAAGAAATTACAACGGCTCTAGCAGTTTGCTCAAGTCAAGCGGATGCACAAATTCATTTAATTTCCCTTTGGGAAGTATTCTGGAATAGAATTGAATACATTCATGCTGCATACCTGCCCTTTGTGCTTGTGTGAGCTTGGAGTAGACAACATCAGCTGACTCAATCAGGGTTTTGCTGGTTTGGATCATCTAGAAGACAAATAGAAAGGACAAAGTTAATTTCTAGTCCACCTTAATCACTAAAAGTCACTGAAAGAAAACCCATCAGCTGAGCCTCCACCAAAATCATATAATGATAATAATAACCAGAGAAAGGAAATACAAGAGGAAGAGTTTATATAAAAATGCTAGGAGAGTGAGTTTTATTTTCACAAATTATCTCTAATCTGATCGTCTCATTAGCCGGAGCTCATCCCAGACATGTTTTTGATTGTAGCTGAGAAAAGCAGGTGATCTGAGTGAATTTGCAGAACAGACAACAATGTGAGGAATGTTTTTTTTTTTTTTTTTTGCAAAGGAACCAATTAGATACACATGACAAGCCAGTAACAAATAAACCACTGTCCAGCTCTTTATACAGCTTCTATAATTTGAAGTACTTTTATGTACATAACAGAGTGAGTGCATTATTGCATGGAGAGAAGAAGCTCCATGTCCTTCCTCTGCAGTACTTCCTGCTGCCTTGTACTGCTGGTCAGCTGACTGAAAAAAAAAGTACATATATTTTCCCTCTGTATACAAGAACCACAAATTTGTTTCTATGGTAACATTTCTTGTTGCAAACAATCTGGCGCCACCCGTCACTCTTAATAATCCTGTTTTAAAGTACCTACTGGCAAACTCTGAACGCAGGTTAGAAACCTGTGACTAGCAATACTTAAACAGCAAAATGGTAAAACAGTGCAATGTTGACTGCAATAAGAAATTTAGCTGGTTCAATGTTTATTCTAAATTCCTGCTTAAGTTCATATCAAAATAAATATACTGTATATATATAATACTTTTGCACATGTAATAATTAACTGCCTGTGTTTCTACTAAAAGTAATGAATTATATCTTCACTGATAAGTTATCCGACCGTAAGAATTCTTCTTGTCAAACTAAGTATTATGAAATCAATTTATCGTATTATTGAGTTGTTGCTCTTGCCGAGTTGTTTATTTATTAACATTTTAGGTAATGAAGTCACGCAACTTATTTGATCAGATTCCAACCGCACTTACTGTTACATCTACAAATTTAAAAAAAAGATTTTTGCTTCAAATTTTAAATTGAGGCCAAAACTATATTTGCTGTGGTGCTCAGACATCATCCAACAGGGCTGATCGGGAGCAGCTGGAGGAGAGCTCCAGCACAAAGGGGAAGGATAATTAAGTTTCACTCTCCTGTGGGAGGCAGAAAGTGGACTGCTGTACTGTTTGGATGAGTATATGCATGTACATGCCTTTTTTCCAAGTAATCTTCTCATGGGAGCTAGTTTGAATGCAAAGTGTTCCTGTAATAGGCAGCACGCTCTTGCTGAAGCAGCGACTGGAGACGAAACAGTTTAAATTCAAAACATGAAGAATATTTGTGTCATCTGTGATTAACCCATTCATGTGAGCACAATAAAATCTATGAAGGAACCCAAAATTTTGTTCCGAGTTTGACAGAATCAAAACAACAAAATTATTTTCTAAAGATCTGCTTCTCAGTCGGCGCTCCTAAGCACAGCTGTTAATAGCATAATTGTTGTGATGACATTCTGAAGGTGGAGCACTAGAAAGAGGCAGGAGCTTCTTAAAGGAACAGGGACCCAATTTCAAGGCATCAAATTACAAAGTCGCATTTCTTTAAAGTCATCTTTGTTACATACAGCCAAAGGAAACATACTTGACTGTGCCTTAAAATGCTGGAAAATACATCACTTAACTTCCTTTAAGTTACAATACAATAAAGTATTTTTGAATTTACAATTTAAATTGAGCTAACCATTATTTGTGCTACTGATGTTTCCACATTCAACATATTATTTGGGAAACTAGAAAATCGAAAAAATGTAGCTTCTGCATAGCAATGGAAACATGTCACAGCCTACCGCCAGCAGAGAAAACGTAATGGCACTGATGTCTTGTTTTAGAAGACATTGTGACGTTCGCTGCCAACAACCTACATGTGGGTTACTAAAGAAACAGACTTCACACTGACTTTCAACAGTTAACGCCCTGGAGTTGGCAAGCCAATAGGCAGTGAAGTCATAGGCTTCACACACATGTACTGCATGGATACACACACATGGCCATAGACTGGGCCCTCTGTTCTTGAGCAAGGGAGTGTGACAGCAGGAAACGAGCACTTAGCTGCCATGACCCTAGCATCAAAAGACTAAACTGTATGTTAATAAAGATATAAATACAGCCATCGATTAGATCCTTATGCTGTTATTTCTGCTTTAGGAAGGTGTTGTCTTGTTTCACATGGTAACACAACATACAGTGTCTAGAAAAAGCATTCATTCCTTGTGAGTGCCTTAAAAATTACAAGCTGAAGTAGAAGGATTATTAAAATATTCCTTATACATGTATGAATGTGACCAAAACCTTATGTAGCTCATTTGCTGTGTGCCCGTTGGCTTATGACTTATGTACTGCTTGCCATTAAAAGCTAATGATTAAAAAAAAAAACTGTTAAAAAGAAGTAGCAATCCCCTCGTGGAAATGTGTGTAGATCACAAGTGATACATAAAGGCTGAAACCTAACAAACGACTCATTTCCCCAGCTCCCACCTAAAAAAAAAGAAATAAAAAATAGCAACGGTGTAAAACAGCAGGTAATTACTAATATTAGAGTCTTTTAAAACCTTTCTGCGCTGCTCATATGTCAACTTGTGAAATATATCAAGGTCTTCAGAGAGACGAGGCAAGAGGAAAAGCACGTTTACACAATAAGCAGCTGCATCTTGACAGATCAATTACTGTATGTGGTGCATATGTCATGTCTGGAAGCTTTGGAAAACTCATCCAGCTGTGTGAATATTTCAATCATATGCTTAAAAATGATCATATAAAGAAGCAATTTTATTCAGCTGCACTCAGAAACTAAACAGATTACAAATTGCATCGGAAAAAAAGATTCATTTAGAAGTTTGCATTTATTTTTGTGTTCTGATTGTTTAGACTTCATGTGCTTTGATAAGATCCCACACAAGTATTAAAAATGTAAACCTAATATTTACATAGGAGTTTGTTTCTCATTCTATGATATCAAGCTAGTGTATGATTAAAAATAGGAGACGACAACGCGAGCTCAAGACGCAAGCTGACAGACTGTCTGCAGTCGTCTCAAAGCGTATGACAGTGTGTACGTCACCGGTGTAGGAGAGTGATGCGCGCGGAGCGGCATATGGCGCACCACTCACTGTGAAACCCGCTGCGTGTGTTTACATCAGAATAGAAGCAGAAGTGAATCTGTCTGGTGTGCGGATCAGTCTGTGGACTCCTACATGTCCGCAGTACACAGACTCAGAGGTTCAGCAGAGGGAAAGAGCTCAGATGTGAGAGATCCGTTTTTATTGCAGCATGACAAAATGCATTAAATTTGGTGCTGAATCGAGCTTTGTTAGATTCATGGTTGATTGAGATTGATAATTATTGGGGTTTTTTTACTTTAAACTCTTATTTTATCACTTTGATTGTAGTAAAGCTTTGCCTTCTTTGTCTTTGTCCAACATGGGAAGTTCTCGCTCTTGCAAAATGTTTTCATAGTTAGTGGTGTGCCATGGTAGGTCAACCTTATACTGTATATAACATGTTCAGAAATCAGCATTACGTTAGTATATTAAGGGGACTTTTTGCTAAATGCCAGAATAATTATAGACACATTTTTGAAATCCACATTTTGTATCCACAGAACAGGTCTCAAAAATGGTGGAAACATGTTCCTATTGTCAAACCATAATCTATCTATATTTGTTGTTTTTGCAGCAATGGCTTCTTCGTTGCTTAGTCTATGTTGGTCTTTGGATAATGGCAAAGTCTCACCCCATTAAGCCAGCAATAAAAAAACAACAGTCTTTTTTCTGATGCTGAAAAAAGCATAATATAAAAGCATCTGGAAACTGTAACCGAGGATCAACCAGACTTGTAGAGGTCCACAATTCCCTCCTTAAAAGTCTTGCCTGATTTATTTCAGTTTTTCCATTAGTTCACACAAGGAATCAGTATAGCTGGTACATAAAATAACAAATCCTATCTGTGATTTAGACGGTTAGGGCCAAACCTACCATTTTTGTTACTTCTACTAAAGTGAAAGGGAAAGTGTTTCTCAGATTTAAAGTGATGAATGAATGAGACACACATGATCAATAACAAGTCCACAGATGGGTAGACAGGAATCTGTATGGATACTCACATCCACACAAAAACACAGCAGTCACCAAGCTCTTAACCTTTAAGGGAAGCATAACTTTTTCTGGATAAGGAAGTTAAAGGTTTATCCAAAGAAAACTGAAGTCTCTAACTTTATTCACTCCCTAATATTGCAATGTTTGAAGTCTTCAAGAAAAACTGCTTTTACGTCTTTTACTCTGGGTTAAGTAGAAGCCATTGTGACCTTCAAAGTTTTCAAATGAACCTATTTGTGCACAACATCTTTCCTAGCTAGATTCCAACTTAGCCTAGAACACCACATTTCTAATAAAGTAATAAAGAGAGCAATTTAGTAAACAGAAAGCTATTAAGTTGTGCTTTAAATAACACTTTTACGTCTGTTTGCTTTGAATATTTTCCTCCGCTGTAACAATTGGATGCAAATGTTTTAATAAACCGTGTTTGCCGGAACAGCTTACCATGTCATAGGCGTTTAGCACTTTGCGCAGAAGCTCAGGCACGGGACCCTGCGCTTCCATGGTGGGGTAGGTCTCACTCAGGTCCACTATCACCTTCAGCGACCGCTCACTGTTCATCAGCCACGTAGAGACAGTCAGGATGCACTGCTTCATGTTGGCAGCGGGCGTCAGCCCACAAAGCTCCTTAAAGGACACCATGGCATTCTGGCAAAAAGTAAAAAAAACAGAGAATAAGACCCTCTGTAGTCAGTAATTACAATTTAATGAAACATTTATTTTGTACAGTATCAGCAATTTTATCTGTGTTTAAGTTGATTTCTGTAAAGAACTACTTCCCTTCTATGCAGTGTTAGATGTAACAAATATTAAAATTAGAATTAAAAAATAAGCTTGAATGTAATTTTTATATACACACATATATATATATACATACATATATATATATATATATATACATACATAT
>CAEGAF010189467.1:0-18097 GCA_903067075.1 Micropoecilia bifurca | reverse complement strand
TATGTCTATGGGTGTTTCCTATTGGTGGTGATGAACAAACCCAGGCAAGTACCGACTTTGTATCAGTCAATCAGTAGGTGGTCAAAACACGAGCGTTTCTCGCTCTCATTTTTTTGTAACGAGTAACTAAACCACACATTGAAAATGTATCGGAGTAAAAGTACGAAATTAAGTTAGAAAATATAGAGAAGTAAAAGTTATCAAAAATTTTCGTACTCGAGGAAAGTATGAAATACTCCAAAATATACTTAAATAAAGTAGTGAAGTATCTTTACTTCGTTACTATACAACACTGGACTTAACAGTTCTACTGAAGAAGCTGACTAACCAAACAACTTCAGGACTTAACAGTTCTACTGAAGCGTGACAACAAACTTAGACGAACGTTTGACAATAGACAAGGACCCGACAAACAGGGGAGACTAAATATACGAGGTAATCAAGGGAACGAGACACACCTGGGAAACAATTAACGGGGAAGACGCAGAGACGGGACTCGCAGGGAACAGGATGACACAAAGAAAACTCAAAAATAAACACACAGAAACACAGATCCTGACAGAGGTGACATTCCATGTCCCAAGAGCCAGCTTCTGCAGCCAAGGATCAGACCACCAGGGTCTCCTTCTTCGGCTGCCACCCATCACACATTGCACTGACCACTTTGACCCCTCCCAGGTGGTGAGCCCATGGGAAGGGGAACCCACGTCTCCTCTTCGGGCTGAGCCCGACCATGCTCCATGGGTAAAAGCCTGGCCACCAGGCGCTCGCCATCATGCCCCACCTCCACGAGGGAACACTAAATCCAATGTTGTTTCTCATCATAGGGGGTCTTCAGGCTGCACTTAGTCTGGTTCCTCACCTGGAACCTGTCTGCGTTGGGTGACCCTACCAGGGTCATAAAGCACCAGACAGCATAGCTCCTAGGATCATTGGGAGACACAAACCCCTCCACTACGATAAGGTGGCAGCCCAAGGAGAGGTAGAAACTGAACAGAAAATATTACAACTTTACTGAAACCATGACAAAATCTAGTCATAATAGGTGTGGTTTTAATCTCCTCATTAACAATTGGAAGTGGAAAGTTTAAATATATTCTATAAAAATATACATTTTCTAAAATATTACCTTGAACATGTCTTCATATTTCAGGAAGAGGACATTGGAGTCCAAACGATGCTCCCAAAATTCCTGAACATGTTCAAACCAGGAACCGTAAGCCACTGCCAGATGAAAGAAAGAAAACATTGGCAGAGTTAGAGTATGCTAAAAATCTAGATGAAACAAAGCATAAAGAAAGTGATAGTAATGAATTATTTTGAGATTCAAAGGTTCTTACATTTATCATTCATGAAGCGCTGACAGAATTCCTGAAAAGTTCCACGGTAGCTCATGGTCCTGAGAGAGCGGTGGAACTGATAGTAGGACACCACCAGGTCTTTGGGGTTCCTGGCCATGTAGATAACCTGAGGGGCCCAGGGCCCAGGACATTAACAATCTAACCTCATTACCAAGAATTGGTTTATTGTGATGCTGTAAACCCTAACATAACACAAATAATTGAAGTAACTTAAATTTATTTAAAAAATTGTGGTCACTCGTTTCTATCAACTTAGAAATTTTATTTGAAGTAATAGTACAGTTGTTTTAAGTGCAGCACAAGATTTGGAGCATTTTACAGGGGATATATTATGCAAAATCCACTTTTTTAGTCTGTCCTTTGAGTGAAAAAAAAGTAAATTTATTCTTTCCCTGTGCTGTATAAACATCTTCATATTTGTTTTGGGTTATTAATTTCAATCTGTTGATTTCTCTATATTATATTTTTCTTGTCTATGAAAAATGATAGTGTTAAACATGGTCATGACTTCCTGCTAATCAGTTCTGTGAATTCACCAGTTTTTGTTGTTTTGCAGTTCAAGTTTAGTTATGCCGAAGTTGCAAATAGACAAGTCCAAAAGTTCAGGGGAGTCACAATGACAAATGAGCCTCACCTGTCCAAATGACAGGTGAGGCTCATGGAAAAATAATATATAATAATGATGCCCCAGGCATGATGTAATTCACAAGATAGTGATTTTATATATATATATATATATATAGTGATTTTTTTTTTTTTATACATCCTCTGAGCTTGGGTCTCTACCAGAGGCCTGGGAGCTTGAGGGTTCCTTCAGTATCTTGGCTGTGCCTAGAACTGCACATTTCTGGACTGAGATATCTGATCTTGTTCCTGGGATCTGTTTTAGCCACTGCTCCAGTTTGGTGGTGACTGGCCCGAGGATATATGTATATATAAATATATATTTGATAAATTATATATTATTTTTCCATGATAAACACAGCATTGTATTCTCTTTATTTTTTTCTGTTCTGTATGTACTGGAGCCTGCAATTAGTGATGCTATTTCAACCAAAAGTTTTGGAATGCACTTCTTTACCAGACACTCCAAAGTGTCTGGTCCATAACTCCTTAACACCCTGTTAGCTCTCGGTCAGAAAGACTCATTTACTTCAGTGTCCATGAGATGATATTCAGATGGGATATTTTTATTGATTGATTTTAATGGCCTCTGTGATAAACTTTTTGCGTAGTTTATAATGTCTAGGGTTGCTACCTTTCAGAAATTAAAATAAGGGACGACCCCCACCACGGCCCTCATGGGGTGGGATGGCCGCTCCAGTGATAGACAATTTTATTTTTTGTGATTGTGTTTTAAAAAAAATTATTCATAGAACAATCATTCATACATAGAGGTTGGTTAGACATTACACTTAACTGACAGCAAAGCTTATAATAATGTCCTTGGTTTGATAGCATTTAGTCTTCTGCTTCTGTCAGCGCTGTGTGCTAGCTTTTAGCTCCTTGAGGATAAAACTGTATTGTATTTAGATCCAAGCAGCTAGCACTGTGAAGGCCTATTGTAATTGTACTGTTTCTTTTTCTTATTTTTCTTTTCCCAAATGAAATGGCTTTTTGGGGGCTATTATCATATTCAAAAACTCACCAAACTTGCCGGTTGCATAAAGCCCGTGTAAAATTTACATATATTGAGGTCTTCACAAAAATCGCACAAGAAACGGCTCAACGACGCCACCTAGCAACTTTCAAAAGACCCTCTCCTATGACCTTAGTTCATTGTAGAGACATGAAATTTGGCACACTTGTAGAGCTCCCCAAGACGCACAGAAAATACATTTAATGTCATAGTCCAAGTTGAACAGGAAGTCAGCAATTTTAGATTGAAGTTCCGATTTTGACCCCATTTTGGCCATGTACAGCCTTCGCATTTGATTGAACTCCTCCCAGGAATTTCCATCAATCGGCTTCAAACTTGATCAAATCGTTTATAAGGCTTGGATGATTAAGTTATCACAGGTTTGCGTTTTTGTGCTTGCTGAAGGGGAGTTCCCAGAGGTTAAAGTTCACACCATATCCATTCTGAGTCCGAGATACGGTGCCTGGCCACTGTCCTGTTCCAGGATCGCACCCAGTCTACGGTTCAGCTCCCATATCATCTCAGTCTGAGTGTTGATCGCTCTGCAGAACTCATCAACCTTACCATGCAGCCTTGAAGTGGCCAATATGGCCACCAGCATCAACACTCAATGGACCTTACCAAGCTCCGCCCAGAAACGCCCCTCGAAAGTCCCACGTGACTACATGTCTCACAAACAAAGCCTCGTGATGCTTAGTTTCTATGTGTAATTTTATTTCCACTGACCCTCTGCAGAGTATTTCTGAGTCGATTAGTGTAGCATTTCTGCCGGATTTTCAAAAAATATCAGCCACGACAATGGACAGGGGAACCATTGTCATGTCATCTTTCATGGATGACGTCAAGGTGTTTGAGTCACGCGATGCCTCCTAGATTGTGCACGTCACAGCTAAATCCTATCGGTCGATGAGGAATACAGCAGACCCTCACATCCTCAGCATAAATATAGCTGTAGACAAGATCACTGACGCCTGTTTTTCTTGCAAGGCTGGGTAAGTCTGGCATTCATGGTTTTGAGGGTGATTTATATTGGCAAATGTTCAAATACACTGTACTCGGTGGCTAACACGATTAGCGTGGCTAACACAATTACAGTGTTAGCCACGCTAACACTGTAATTGTGAACACATAGAAAGCAAAGCAAACAATTACACCAGCAGACACTCCTTTGTTCTTATTGATCCTATGACCTGCAAATGTGGTCGTGCACAAGCTTTGATCCAAGCAAGGCTTTCCGTTTCAGATTTTGGAAATCTGTGAATTTTAGTTCCACAAATACAGTCAGGATGCCTGACATCACCTGTACAGATTCCCCACTGACAGTGGAGAACCATTCTTTTTTGAGTCCTGACGTAAAACTTTCTGCCGGTCTGCTAGTCCACAATGTACATCAGCATGTATTTAGTACAGTACCTTGCGTTTGTGACACGGTCAAGCACGTGGTAGCTGCGCTGTGACATAAAATGATTATTAGCCAATGAAATGTGTCCCCTGTGGTAAGGTCCATGCCGTTGCCATACATTTGGCTCTGAATTCCATAATTTCAAGACGAGCTGCACCAAACTCACTGGGATCAGTCCTTATTCACCCCCGAACAGGAATTCATAACAATCGTTGGGGGGCGTGGCCTAATTTCTTAACAACGCCCTCTAGAAATTTTTAAATCATCAGGCCCAAGCCATGGTTTAACCCAGAATTATGAAACTTGGCACACATGTGTACATTGTCAGGACCTACAAAAAAGACTCTGGGAGCCATGGTCTAAACCCAATAGGACGTCGGCCATTTTTAGATTAAAGCCGCCATCATGTCCATTTTATTGATGTCGTATGTCATCGTACTAGTCCTACAGTGTTTGACCTACTTCAAAATCACTCTGAACACTCTTAAGGCATTGTAGGTCAAAATTTATCCTACAATTTTTTGAACATCAAAGCATGTGGACGTGGCTAAGTGTCAAACTGACTTTTCGCCATGAAACTTCAAGATGCAATAACTTCCACAGGCAAGGTCAGAACTGTATCAGACTTTCCACGTGTCATTATAAACCAGCCCTGATGAAATTCACGTGGTCAATTGATGACATAACCTTAGCCCCGCCCCCCTCCAAAAGGAATTTACCTGATTTTTCTGCAGGATGTCTTACTTTTACTCTATAATTCATACAGGTTTAATCCTGTTCCAACTGACATAAAATGACATGATGATGAACTCTGTGAATGCTGACTGCTGACTAAACAGGGCCTGGCTGAACGGGGAATTTCAATCCCTCGCGGTTTGCATACGAGCTTCTCTAAATCACACATGCTTCATCCGATTTGCATCAAACTTGTTAAGATTGACCCTTGTGAATTTTTACAGAGCCCAATAGCATTAAGTTGTAATTTGACTCCACTGCGCTCCATAGCTTAATCTGTCAGCTATATCTCCTCTCTACATCAGCCGATCTGCACCCTAACGTTGATGCGTATCGCCTGGCGGATGGGTGGGAAACTGCTCGACAACGTCTGAGGTAGCGAGTGGGCGGTGGTGGTGTGACGTGCATATGGGTCTCATATGTTTCGTATCAATAGTTTTGAGGCTGCTTGCAGCTTTAATTTTTATTATTTGTTATTGCTATTTTTGTCTTGGAGCACATGAGCAAATGCATCCAGTGATGTTCATGATGCTCCCTTTGTCTAACTCCTTAATTATGTTAAGGTTTTGTTTACTTCATTCAAATTGTGGTCGCATTAATATTTTAATAGGTATCTGATATGCATGGTCACTATAGTGTCATACTCTAACATCCCATAAACTCAAGGCATATTCTGATGATAGCAGAAGATCAAATTATTCAACTACATCTTTGAAATATCGAATCACACACGGCCTGACATGCACTGACCTTGGCCTCTCCGTTGTGCATAGCTGTAGGGAGAAATCGGTAGGGAAGATGGCTTTTTATCAAGCGAGGGGAGGTCAGCTCCTGTAGAAGACCAGAGGCAATCACTTCAGCAATCTAGAATCAAGGATTAAAGGTTTGCAAAGTTTTGTTGTTGGTTAATGGGGGGATGCCTAATGTAGGTTCCCAAAGCCAATACAGGCCCTTGGAATTATTTTTTGGCCCTCCAGTTTCAATCCAGGAATGGTACAAATTTAGAAACTGCTACATACAATACAGACTACTTAACTTTTGTTGTTTTTTTTTTATTTCACATTAAGTAGGAGAGGGGCTGCACAGTGGCGCAGTTGGTAGAGCTGTTGCCTTGCAGCAAGAAGGTTCCAGGTTCATTTCCCAGCCCAGGGTCTCTCTGCATGGAGTTTGCATGTTCTCCTTGTGCATACATGGGTTCTCTCTGGGTACTCCAGCTTCCTCCGACAGTCCAAAAACATAACTGTCAGGTTAATTGGTTTCTAAACATATGTTAATCTTAACATTAACTTATGTTAAGAATTCTGGCCCTATGTCTTGTCTTGAGCCTCTTTGTCCTGCAGACCACTGCTCATGGGCTTCACTGATGCCCTGCCTCTGTGCCTCATATGGCTGGTTTCTACCATCCTTGCAGGTCTCGGTGACAAGTTCCATCACATGAAGTCCAAGTCTATGTGCTTGGATCCATTGATCCAAGCACATAGTAACATTAAAAAGGTTCTTATTGAATGCTGATCAGATATTAGTTGTACCTGTATGACATCCAGTCCAGGCTGAGGGTATTCTATGACAGGTAGCTGCTCATCGATGTTCATAAGGCCAATCTCATCAGGATCTGCTCCCTGACTCACTAGAAACACAACTTCCTGCAGCAGACTGGTTCCTGCATGAAGACACATAAGAACCAGGACATTAGGGACATTAGGGACATTCAGACATCGCTTCCACATGATCTGTCCAAGGATCTGTCTTTTTTACATGTTCTAAACTCATTCAAATATAACTTCAAAAGGTAATACAAACACCGTTCATCATGTTTTTTATTAAGCAAAGATGAAGCCAAAATGGACACATTTGTTCTCTTTCTACTATAAATACATTGTTGGAATATTGAATGAGCAATCTAAAAATAAGAAAAATATATTTTTAGAACAACAATGCTCAACTCCCACTTGGGGATTCTGCTGTCTAGGACTTCAGTCTCCCATGTTGGTTTCTGGGTGATGAATCAGAAAAAGAATTTCTTCTACATCTCCAAGAGACAAGACAACAATATTCTGTGAGTCTTGCATGGATTCAGAAGATGGGACATCTTCCTGAAGCCAGGTGAGGAGACCTGGCTGCAGCCAACCAAGCACACACACACACGCACACAAACACACACACAGCAAAACGTCCCCTTTCATAAACAAGAAAAAAAGTACAAAAATAGGGCATAATTTTCTTAAAATAAGAAAAATTATCTGCCAACAGAACAAGAAAATTTATCTTGTCAAGATTTTCCAAAACAAGAAAAAATATCTAACCAAGATGAACCAACAAATATCTTAAAATTAGTGTATTTTTACTTAAAACAAGCCAATTTTACTTATACAATTGAGATATATTATCTTATTTTAAGAATAATATTATCAAGAAAATGTTACTTGACATTGAATTTCTTGAAACCAGTATATATATATATATATATATATATATATATATAAAACTAGTTTACTTTTATTGTTGCATGATTAAAATATATATTTTGTCATCGTTTTACTCAAAGTTCTTATGCTATTGCAAAAATCCAAAAATTGATCCTGGAACAAGAGATGTTATTGGCTTGCTGAAATGAAGACATGAGTTCAATTACTTTTAACGTCTTTATTACGTTTAAGTTTCACATAAGCACAATAAAACATAACCACTGGTCAGAATTTAAAGTCTGAATGAGCATATGGTTCTGAAACAATCTTGTAAAATGACAGAACAATGAAGATCTGACACATCTGCCGCACTCATAAGATGCCCTAAGAGTCAAGCAAACCAAATTATCCAAAGCAAAAAAAATATTGGGATTAGACATCAACGTTAGGAGTTTACTCCACAATGAACTTCTTCCAAAAACCCATAGCCTTTTATATGTGGAAGTCTTGTCTCAGTTATGGACGGCGTTCTCAAGATATCTGTCAGCAGCAGAGAAAGGAGTGGCCACACACGCATGCTGAAAGATGTAGCACACTATGATGTACATCACACTATATCAGTGTGATGTACAACATAGTGTACATCACACTGTACATCTCATAGTGTACATCTCCTTTTTGTTATGGCCAATTGTAGTTTCCAATTTGGGAAGCTTTTAAAAGGCAATTCCACTAAATTTTTTTACTACATCTCGTAGTAAGCTGCTCTATGTGAGTTTTTTTTAAAATACAATAGCTAAACTGTTCAAACATGGGCTAGATTATTATGCTAATAGTAAAATCATTCAAACTCTGTTTATTTCTGAAACTTTTTTTTTATTTGTGAAATAAAGTGACATATTAATCTCTATTCTTCAAACTAGAAGTACTTAAATTCTCCAATCAAAAATAGTGTTTAAAATATCCTGGTAACAGTGTGGAATATCTAACCTAGGCTTTTAGACTCATTGCATTTAAGTTTTTAAATTAAAGCACATCAAGAACTCTCAAAGTTAGTGAAATACTAGGCAGAATTGCCCTTTAACCATTTCCTGAATCAGAAGCTATGAATGAGAAGCAACCATAGCTATGTTAAAAAAACTGTGTCGATATTATTTTTGAGCCACAATATGAGCTTTGAACAATCATCAACCAGAATTGGTTGATGATTGTTCAAAGCTCATATTCACAAGCAGGCACGTGCAGAGTGGGGGGTTAGGGGTGCTTGAGCACCTGCCCCTTGTGCTCCATGCCCCCAAGTTCCCTTTTGGTCCAATTTTTTTTGTTGTTTTTTGTTTTGTTATTTTGGCATTATTTACTAAGCCTTCTTCTGACACATAATGACATGTACTAAAATTATTTGCTTTTTTGTTGGGGTTTTTTTGTACAACATAATAAGCCAGTCACCTTATTACCTTTTACCTTTTTCTAGATCTGCCTCTGGATTCATTGATTTATCGTTTATTGCAACAGGCCTAGGAAGGTTACTGGTGTGCTGGCTTTGTGTGTATGAGGAAGCGGGTGAGTTGGGTGGTCAATCCTCTCAAAGTTTGGAGCATGATAATCAAAATGGAATAAATTGATAATTGTGACAGAACAAAGAAGAGGCTTGGAGTTGATTGATACACGAACAGATAAGATTCCCCAAGTTAACCCAGTGCGGCCCTCTACCACCTGCCGTGTTTTATAATAATAAAACATGTTTATTATTATTAACTCTTTGGTGGAAAAAACTGATTGAAAATCTATTTATGTCTATTAAGTCAAAGATGGAACACCTTAATAGACATGGCAGCCTTTAAACCATTCAGACTACGAACACAACGGAGACACAATCAGATGACTTATTATCCTGCAATAATAACTCAGAAATAGTCCAAATAGTTTGGATGTATTTTTATTTCTTTCCTACTTATGGAAAGTTTCTGTTTTTATAGGTTTGTTGTGCCTTCCTATTAGAAAAAGATATAAAACGTCAGATATTTCACAAGGAGATATTAAACATTCATGGAAAAACCTTACAGAACCTTGTATTAAAGCAGAAAGTATGGCGGTCCCTGTAAGAAAGGCTTACAGTTATGCCTGCTACGATAAAAAAATTTTCTGAGGGATTAATTGTCTAAAAAATTATTGCAATAAATAACAATATTGTTTCAAGACCTTTCGACACTGATTTAATGGAAAAGACATGCGATTTCCTGCCATAGATAAATACCCTTTATTTTCAAAAGAACACGTAACACTGGAACTGATAAACTAAATAAACAAAACAATCAAAATAAAATGAATTCTCAGTCTCCATTAACAAAAATCGTACTTGAATAAAAACTAAGCAACAGATCAGGTGATGGTTGGATTTTTGACACAGCACACTTCAGTTATCAGAACTGTTCTATTTAAGAGATTCCTTGATTCTATAGGTCTGGATGTAAGAAGACCTGGCTCGGATGGCAAAAGTGAACTTCACTTCCAAAAATCAATTTTTGTCTAGTATCAAAATAGGGCTAATAATCTGAAGCCTTTGGGTGAGACAACAATGAAAACAAGAAATCGGGCAAATATTTTTTATAGCACAGCGTGTCAGTATATTGTATGTGAGTCATGTTATTCTACTATTACACAATAAAGGTGTGTGTGCGTGTGTGTGTGTGTGTGTGTGTGTGTGTGTGTGTGTGTGTGTGTGTGTGTGTGTGTGTGTGTGTGTGTGCGTGTGTGTGTGCGTGTGTGTGCATGTGTGTGTCTTTCTGTCTGCTCTTATAGGGTAAACCAACAGTACTCTCTCTCTTCTTCAGGTTATAAAATATTGGTATTACTAATGGCTAAGAGAGTCACAAGTGAGTTGCTGGCTCAGGAAGCTCTGCAGAGTCCCAAACACGGGGCCGGTCATGTGTTCATTATTTATCTCAGGTCAAGATGCAAGACAGGCTCACTCAATCTTGTACAACTGATGCACAAAATGACACAAAACCATGAAACGTGGAAAATAAGCAAGGTTATCACATAACTATAACAGAATGAATGGAAAACTGTAGAAAAGCTGCTGAGGTCAACAAGTTCTGTTCAAGCACACGTCTTGAACTATAACCCACACATGTCACACTTATGAAACTTGTGTTTTTGAAATCTCTTCTCAGAATAATCTGCCCTCTACTTTTGCCCTGGAGACCTAAATAAATGCCACAAAAATCTGAGACTGAGAAAAACATCTTGGATGTTATTTCTTTGAACTCTCTGTCTCCGTTGGATTGCATAACAGAACACTGGGAATATTTCTTATTTTTTGATCTTTTATTCAGTAGACCTGGCATAAATACAGGATTAGACCAATCTAAGCATTAATTAAAAGTTTGCGTCAGAATCAATGTCAACTTTCATGCAAAAATGTTCATATTGGTAATTACTTAGAGTGGACATTGTCGAAAACAATCTGACTTCTACCAGTCTGGGTTTTCTCCCAGATTCTCTCTTGTTGATATTTGGCAGGGCCAATCAGGGAACAGAAGAAGTTGTGAATGATGACGTTGATTTTCTGCTCTGTTTTAGAATTATAGTCTAACTGTAGTTTTAGTAATGATAGAGGAGGAAGTGAACAAAGCCGTTCAGTCTGTGCTGGCCACACTTCCAAATATTGACAACATCAACAGCCGCCTCACTTGGATCAGCCCTTCATAGTGGGGAATGGTTGTTTACGGCGCAGGGAATTTCTGGTTAGCTTCATGGCATTGAACTGCTACATTGCATACATCACAGGAAAACATTCATTAGAGTTCATGCCTCCATTCTTGGAGGCATGAACTCTAATGAGCATGAACTCTCTGCTATTCCTTCTTTATAGCAGAGAGTCCAGAGTCTGATTCTGACTGTTTTATCTTAATGGTGAACCTCAGGGTCAGTAAAGCCAGCAGGCCTCCTGAAGTTTTCAGTCTAACTGAGATGATTTCTGTTTCTGCTGACCCATTTCTGTGTTGGGATGGGCCCCAGAATGACAATCCATCACACATAGTAATTTTGTCCTATGTATTTCTCAAAAACAATGTTCAATAACTATCTTTCTGAAGAAATTTAAAATTTTTAAGCAACTGAAAAAAATCAGAAAATATTATCCTTAAATACCACTTTTATGTCAAAAGTTTTCTATTATAGGGTTTTTTTGTTTGTTTTTTTAGATGATGATCTATTTTGCTTTGAGTTTTCACATTTATTTGCTTTTCTTGTGCAGTCCCTCCTCAGTTGCCTGAGTTTTGGCCTGAGAGGAGGGTCCAACTTCTATATTGGTCAATTTGAAGAATTTGGAAAGCTTTAGTTTTAGAGTGACAATTTTATCACTAAACTCCTGCTCATAAACAATTTTTCTTTAATGACTGACACTTTCCAATTTCTTTCCCATCGTTTTCTAAGTCTCCTTAATCTGTAAAAGGACACACCCCAAAATCATCAGAGCACGCTGGGCATGCATGTCACATTTAATTTGGATCAGTCAGCAGCCATAAATGAAAATATAAGATGATTAAAGGTTTATAAAATGGGGTTGAGGGCCTGGCCTGTAATGAGAGGTAAGTCAATGCATAGGGCAGGCTTGGTTAGGCTTTATGTTTTGGATCATTTTCCTACCAGATGACCGAATTGTGGCATATTTTTAGTATTTGGTGAAACTCCAACTGATTTTTCATTAAATTTCCCCAGTGTTTGAATCTCTGACACCCTCAGATAAATCATCCACCTCTCTTGCTCCGTCCACCACACACCGACCGTTCCTCTGTGGCTGTCTGCTCTGCAGCCCACACCCTGCACAGCTTGACATGGAAACACCAACCAGCTCAGCTGTGTCTGAACTGGATGACACAGACCACAGGAGACGGTGTGGGCTGTAATGCATTGCAACCAGAGTTTAATCCATTTATGTGACTCACTCACAGGTGATTATGAAACAACCTGCAGACTGAAAAATGCTGTGAGAGAACTCTAAAACCCATTTCTGCTGCACATGTGGATAAAAACAATCAAGAGCAGATTTACAACTTACATTGTAAATCATAGACTTGACAAAAAGACATCACAGCCATTTATGTGCACTGTTGTTTTTAAGCTTTGACAACATTACATAAATGAAGCTGTAGAACCAGCACAACCATAACTTAAAGCAGCAGCAACCACCGTGCAGGAGGTTCGTCTACCTGATTTCGGGTAGGTGACGATCCATATGTCGCTACTTCTCAGGGAGAAGTTGGAAATGTCCTCCATCTTCCCTCTGCAGAAGGGCGGCAGCCGCACTCCGTCAAACTCGAAGTATTTACTCTCAAACTCGATCGGTGTGCTCGGCGTGTCTGCCTCGCTCTCCGCCATTCTCGCAAATCTCCGCCAGCGCAAGGTGGACAACACGCGCTCGCCCTACGCGAACTATTTCCGTTAGAAAAAGGGAGAATGAGCCGCTGTGGTGAAGATGAGGATGATGATGATGGTGGTGGCAGTTCGGGCCTTACAGGATGCAGAGCCTGGCGCTGGATGCAGGCAGCGAGGTGACCCACGCAGCAAGAGGTGACGTAATGCGCGTCCCCGAGAACCAGCATCAGGACCACTGTCGAGGAGGAGTCAGGATGTGCGCGCGCACGGCTTCTTACGAAACGGATAAGGACACAGGCAAAGTTTGATCACCTGTAAGTCTGCACATTCCTGATGAGGCCAACCTTTCTCCTCATACATTTTTCAGATGAAACATGTCTGACCCACAGACCACTTCAGGAGACCCACAACATATCTGTTAAATTTGGTTATGGGCTTTGATTAGACCATAACAAACCTGTCTCTCTGGAAGTCTTTTTATTATTATTATTTGAATGTATCCTTGAAAACTATGACACTAAAATATTCTCTTTGGATTTTAACCCACTAAGGTGTGTGGTCAGACTGGAGTGGTATTTGAAGCCGCACCATTTTTCCATTGTGGTGCATCATAAGTACTGCTGAAATATGTACTGAAACCACAAGTTTGATTCCATTAATGCAAAAGATATTAGGTTTAGTTTCCTTTAGAACAACAAATTCTGTCTTCCAGTCCTACATGTTGGTCCAGAACAGGGGTCGGCAACCTGTGGCTCTAGAGCCGCATCCAGCTCTTTAGTGCTGCCCTAGTGGCTCTCTGGAGGTTTTATTTTTCAAAAATATTTGAAAATTTAAAGGGATGGGGGTGGGAAATATATTTTTTGTTTTAATATAGTTTTTGTACGGGGACAAACATGACACAGTCATTCTTAAAGTTTCCCAATGCTATAAAAATGTGTAGAACAAATATTCAACATTTCAAAGAAGATTTGCATCAATTTCTTTCAACTGGGCAGGTTGCAAAGCATGTGGCTGTTGAAAAGAGACAAATATCCCAGGAGAGATTCTACAATTCTTGGACCAAATCATTTGCATTCATTGCCAGTGTGGGAGGATTACCTGTATGTTTGCTCTGTAGCAAGAAATTGTCAAATAACAAAAAAGAGTACTGTGCTTTCCAGACTACAGAGTGCACCTTGCTATAAGCCGCACCTACAAATTAAAAAACAAAACAAAACTGAAAACATACATAGCCGCACCAGGCTATAAGCTGGATGGTTCAAAGCGTGGGGAAAAGTACGGTCATGTGGAAAGATATTTCCAGGGAAGTCTTGCTATATTAGCTGCCACATCAAGATTAAAGTTATATCTTACATGCCCGATGTTGAGAAGTTGTCCAGTGATGTCCGTAAACAGAAGTCACATTAAACATGTAAGAACACAATCCTGTCATAGGCACATATATTTAAAGTGGTTGTTTTTATAAATCAATCAGTGATTTTTGTCAGTATATATTTATAATGATACTTAGCGATATTATTGTGTTTTGCTGCTCAGGTCCGGGGATGGTTGCATGTCAAAAGAGAAGAGGATGCTGCTATGTTTTAACATAGTACTGACTTTTTGGCATTTGCACAGAAATTAAACTAAAAGCATATTAATTTAATTTTACATACTTTACCTTTTCAAAAGATTACTGCTTTATTTTTATAATTGCAGGTTGCGTTTTATTGCATTCCGTGTGTTGCTAAAATAAGGGGCACTTTAAGCAAGTTCCGTTATTTTGTTTTTTCAATCACATACTTAATGGTGATTATTTACAAAGAGCGATCGTTATATAAAATGCATTGGGAATAGATTTTCCGAGTTCAAAAAGGGAAAAAAAATTACCCTTTCCCCAGGGCAGAGACCACTAAAAGGGCAGGTGCTCAAAAAAAGGGCACAACTAACCGCATTCTAGGACAGAATATTAACAAAGTCACACAGCTTTCAGAGTTTAATAAACAATGAAAATTACAAAATTGTGAGATATACAATCAAAGCAAAGGAAAATCTCTATATAGAGCATACAACTATGCATATGTAAGATATTTTATTAGTAATTTCTTTCTGAAGGTCTATTTTATTATAGAAAAGTACTGCAATATTCAAACCCAAAATTTAGCAACATATGTAAATCAGAGCTAGACCACCAAACATATTTTGTCTTTACAGAATTACACTATTAAAAATATAAACAAAGGTAAAATGCCACCTTTTAGTGTACTGTAATCTATAAAAAAAGTGCTGCCTGTTTGTTACACTTGCAGTGGAGATGAAGATGGTCCATTCAGGAAAGCAGAGCTGAATCAAACTTTAATCTGGAACTGCAAAAAAAAAGAAAAGAAGCAAAAGCAAAAATTGAATTGTTAATGCATGTCACCATAAGAAAAGCCTACTGAGTTTTGCTTAAAAAATCTTAAATAAAATTTAATCACACATTTTTGTCTCATGAAGTGAGAAAATTATTAACAAAACAAACTTATTTACGCTTCTCATAAATCTTTTCTTGCTATTCTAAGTTTTTGTTTGTGACTCAAAGTTTACTTAACGTCGTAGGCAGGACCCAAAATCGCAACAAAAGATTTCAGATGTGTGCAAATAAAAGTTTATGTTTGGCAAATAACTTTTTAAGTTCACAAGACAAAAATTAGTTTTTTAATTTTTTTAAAAGTTTTTTTAAACAAAACTTTTTGTTTTAAAAAAATTAATCCTTACAATTCCAAAAGTTTTGATTACAATTTTATTTTATTTAACTGAGGTTCTTTTTTTGTTTGATTGTTTGATTCATTGAATAGTTGTAAAAAAAACATCTAACTTCACACTCTGCGAACCAGACCCTTAGCTTACTTAAAGTCTGGAATGAGTTTTTCCCTTTCATTAATGACACTTTTATTACATACATTATATCTATCATGGTAATTCAGGGTGAGTTATTTTTAATTCTAAATGAATATCCTTGTTGGTCTTTTATTTAAGTGCTATTCTCCTTCAAGATACATTTACATAACGCCAGAATAAATGAAATGTACATTATCCAGCAAAGGAATTTAGAAGACATATGTCCATAATGGAGATGATCGGTTTTGGACGGACGATGTGCCCTTATTGCATAAGCAATACTGAAGAATGACTGCTAACATTAACGATACAGGGAATAAGCTTTTTGTTATCTAGCTTTGCTAATATCACAACAGCAACAGTCTAATGTCTGTATGATAAAACGTGGAGCTCTGCAGTTAGCCTCCTTATCTCACTGTGCGAGAGTCAACTGCGTCATGCGTCACAGGCAAAGGTCCAAGGTAACAAGGTGACCGTAGGGCTTATTATGTTGTTTTTCTTGAAAAATACACAAAAAAACAACACAGAAGAAATTATTTTAGTACAGGTTATGTGTCAGAAGAGGGCTTAGGAAATAATATGGAAATTATTCAAAAAAAAAACACACACAAGAAACCCCCATTTTGGACCAAAAGGGCACTTGGGGGCAAGGAGCTAGTGGACAGGTGCTCAAGCATCCCCCCCCCCCCTCCCCCCATCTGCACATGCCTGCCTTTCCCTGTCGATCTTCATAGTAAAAATGTACATCGTACAACAGTCACGTGGTGCGTCATTCCTCTCAGGACGCACAGCAGGGAAAATAAACATTTAATCATGAATGCTAATTATGTATACTTAGTCATTTTGATAATAGGCTAAAATAAACACTTAACGCTTGTCTTGCCTTCATTATAAGCCTTAAATAAGCCTTTTAATTTTTTGCGGCTCCAGACAGATTTGTTTTTTGTTTTTGTTTTTTGTTCAATATGGCTATCAACATTTTGGGTTGCCGACCCCTGATCCAGAAGGATGGAGACTCTGGCAGGAAGTTTCACATGAACAAAACCAGTCATTTTCAGCAGCTGTTTATTTTGCTCATTTTCCATATGTTTCTTCTGTTATTATTTTTGGACTGTGGGAGGAAGAAGGAGTACAGGGAGAGAACAGGGAGAACATGCAGAAAGACCCTGACATCTGGGATTCAAGCCCAGGATTTTGTTGCTGCAAGACAACAGTGCTGCACCACCATGCAGCATTAGAAACTATACTAGTTAATCCAACAGAAAATTCTATTCAATTCGGCTCTTGACAAAGATCACGTTCAGACTGCAAACTCAAACCTGTTCAGTCTCACAGCTTGTTGTGAGTTGAAGGGCAGGAATATCATGACTCACTGCATTTCAATCAAGAACTGTTTGGTCCTCGTTGCTGTTGGTGAGTTAATTGAAGAGCTGCTAAGCTCAGCGTCGTCTGACATGTTAAAGGTTCTAGTAACGTTCCGAGAAACGTGACCTGTACGACTAAAACCAGGAGTAAAGGCGGGTGAAAGACTGGATCCGCCTCCAACACAGCAAACAGTGACATCACGGTCATCTGACGTATGCTGACAGAGACCTTAGTGGTGCATTGCAGTTCAGTACGACTTTCGGATTCCAGAACAAATAATAGAAATAATATTCCTAATAAAAATAACAACCAGGAGTTAAACGGTATTTTAGGCGTCTTCTATGGCTGTAGAATAACTATAACATCAAAGTGATTTTTGCGCTTATTGCATCGTAGTTCACGTTGCATTCAAAGAAACTTGATTTATTTATTTAGTTAAACTCGCAGTTTTGCTGAAGAGTGTTGGGTGGAAAAAGAATTCCGATTGTTTTTTTACTTATAATTTATAATTCTGAGCTTAAAGTCTGGATCCTTATAGTCCGAAATCTATGGGGTTCCACTATGGGGTTCCATCTGTATCAAAAAAAAGTAGAAGCCATATGTGTAGATGTGTCGTTGCTATGTGTCGTTGGTCTATGTCGTTGGTCTATGTGGCATGTAGATGCTGCATATGTAAATTGCATATGTCTATGTCGCATATGCGTTCACTGCATATGTAGATGTTGCATATGTCTACATTGCATATGCGTTCGCTGCGTATGTGTTCGCTGCACATGTCTATGTTGCATATGCGTTCGCTGCATATGTGCTTCGTGTCGTTGGTCCGTGTCGTTGGTCCTTGTTGTTGGTTCATATCGTTGGTCCTTGTCGTTGGCCCGTGTTGCTATTGCCTGTTCTCTTCGCCACTGAAAAGTCTTGAAGTTGATCATGTATGATCAAATAGTTTATTAGA
>CAEGAF010189465.1:0-11046 GCA_903067075.1 Micropoecilia bifurca | reverse complement strand
GACTAGTGCAGATGCTATATAAAGAACTCGGGACCAATTTTTTATTATTAGACATCCATATTTGTAATGAACGGAACAAATCATGTTCCGTTCGGGTGGCAACATAACTGTGGCGTCTATTCTATGCGCCTTATAATGAGGTGCGCCTTATATATGAACAAAGTTTTAAAATAGGCAGTTCATTGGAGGTGCGCCTTATAATCCGGTGTGCCTTATAGTGCGGAAAATACTGTATATTGTATAAATGGAATAATCGTAACAACATGATCATTATATTGTGCATAAGTGATACTTATATTTGCCAGATTGATCAACAACGGATTCTCCTTTTTCTTTGTTTTTTCGTACCCACTTCAGGAGTGGGACAAGCCGGGACAAGCCGTTTAGAATTGCAATTTGCTTGACAGCAGACTCCATTTGTGGACTGGCCCATGATATACATGACTGTATGAGCAGAGACCGGACATTGCAGTCATAAGCAGAGCCGGGAATACATGTGTCGACTTTTGGAGTGGAATGACCATATTTCGCAGCAATGCCCAAAGCATGCCTCTAGGAAGAACGGGGCAGCGATAGAAGAAGCAACAAAAATTGAAGCTGTGGCCACTGTCCCGTTTGAGCAAGCTTAGCGCCAGCTGAGGTGAAATACTCAAACTACATAAGATTAGTTTGCGGATGTGTGGAAATTGGTGTACATTGTTTTACTACATTACCTAGATCAAAAAAGTTGCACAAGTTAAAAGAAACAAAGTAAATGTCACGACATAGGTAGATTAAAAGTCGGGGGTGTTTTACCGGGTCAAGCAGGAGGGATATTAAACTTGACTATATCCACACTTGACCACCCTTCAAAGGAAGTGAGACTTAAAACACCTCTGTTTTATTTTTGGGTTCAGGTTTTGTGTCCCTGTTTAAAAAAATCATGTGTGGAACTACAGTTACTGTCAACACAATACCCCTACCTGCACACTCTCTCACACACATATGTTGTTTTTTATGAGAAAAGTTCAAAGTTTTTTTCCTGTCTTTGCTAACACTTAAGAAAAGACTTGGGAAAAAAAAGATTTTTATGTATTTCTCTGTGATTTACTAAATAGCCTCATTCTTACTCATCACTGTGTATTGAACATGGACGGAGTCCACAAACTGGGCATGGTATTTTGAATCAAATGGAGGCTGAACAATTCTGAGAGATATTGCTTTCAACACTTTAAGGAGAACGCGTAAGGAGCATGAACAAAAACATTGTGGCCATTGTTCTTTTGTGGTGCTCAGATTGTTTATCGACGAGGTGAGCATGCATTTTATCACCGTGAGAAGCTTCTGGAGACGAGTACAAACTCATGTTTGTCTCTGTGTCCTATGGAGGACCAAACCTGACATCATTAAAAATAAAAGCAGGAATATAAAAATGTCCCAATAAAAAAAATCCAAAAACAATCAATACTTTAAATGTTCCAGTTACTTAAAAAAGATAACTTTACTTCATGTTTTATCATTTTTTTGACCTTCATATTTATTTTTTTCAGCATAGCTTCAACAAATCATATATTTAAGCCCATAATATACATATTACTGCTTTTAAGATATTTTTAAATGGATTTTTTTTCTCTTTTACTCATAGATGTCTTTTCAATTATTTTATCTATAAATATATTTGTTTTACTGCATCTCTTTATATCCCAGTATTCTGTTTACATTTTTCTGCCCCCTATTTGTACTTTACCCTATGCATTTCTATCTCGTTAGGTAAATGAGGACGGGATGGATCTTATACCATCTACATCTACTTATGAGTTGGCTAGCTTTACACTACATAGATCGAATCAACATGCCACTGGTGGCCAAAGTCTCAACTAAGATGAAGCTGAAGCTTAGCAACTTTATTTGAAAGCAAAGTTTTATCTCCTAACTTTGTTATTTTTCATTTGGATGCTCTGGCAGAACTTTCAGTGAGACATTCACCTTTCTAGAGCAGGGTTCCTGAGTGTGGAAAGCACTGATGGCACATCACTGCCACAGTGAAATATGTTGTGTGATAAAATGTGCAGAATGTCCAGTCAGGGCAGAAGAAATCATTACTCCAAAAGTAACATAAAAAGCCAAATTAGAGTTTGTAAATGCTCTCAGAGATCATTTTTTGGAGCAATGTCCAACAGTCCGAAGAATGTAAAACTGAAACCTTTGGTCATAATGACCATCATTACATTTCAGGGTGAAGGTGAACAACATCGTGTTGTGTGTTTAGACAAAGGACTTTATTAAGTTTACCTGTGTGAACTCTTGTTCATGGCGAAATGAAAAAAGAGCATTATGAGAAAATATTGAGGCAGGTTTGCAAAAAATAATTTAATAAATCAAGCAGGAATGTAATGTATGAGCAATACATCCTAAAAACTTAATTTAGTCACAGTTTTGTTGGTAGGAATGGCCAAATTTCCAGCAAATCCTTGTGAGACGTTTGTGGAAAGATATTAAAATTGTTTCCAGTAAACTAAAATAGCTTACTGGAAACTTTCTATAATAAAAAACTTTTATAATTATTCAAAAATGTAGCCAATAGTATTAATGTTGGTCAGATTGATCAACATTAATACTATGTTGATCAATCATCTATGTTGCATGACTTTGTGTTTTTCATGTTTTTGAGATGTTAAACATGCTGAAATGTGCTCTACAAATAAAATTTGATTGATTGATTGATCTCAATTAACCTGAAATTTGAAAATGAGGAAAAAAAAGGTCTTCTTGTAAAGTGTATGTAAACGTCTGGTTACAACTTTATGTTAGTGTTGCTCTTTGAACTCGCATTGCTCACATACACAACAGAAGAAAAGAACAATTAGACTGTCAGGATCATACTATACACAGTAGACCTGATGCAAGCACACAGCAAACAACCATAATAAAACTGACTGCCATTTCTTCCCCTGCTGAAAGGCTTATTGCGCTTTCTTTGTTTTTTGTTTATTTGACTGCCGTTCTAGCACCAAATCAGCGATGACTAAGTCTAACGGCTAATTACTGTAGGATACCTGAAATGTCTGAAGCATCATTCGTAATCTTGCTTTTTATTAAGGAATCCCTGCTTCTGATTTCCTCATTACTATCAGCAGCTAGGGCTGTTAGTTATACACTGAGGGAATGCATTAAAAAGATATCTAACATGCACCCACTCATATAATTACAAATTAGCCAGTATTTGCATAAATAAAGCACCACATCGATTATTAAAACATACCACCAACCATGACTGTTCTTTATGCATCTCTCATGAAACACACGTTTCATGAGAGATGCATGAAACGCATTTCGCATTCAGGCATGTGTTAGGCAAGTTAAAATTAATGCCATTCAGCTGCTAAAGTCTAATCCCTAATATCATGATTGAAATTCCTCTGGCTTTTATTCGTCTTATCAGAGCTGCTCCATGTTGAGATAATGTGTGTCTGTGCGACTGACGCTGCCGCACCGTTTGTAGCTTCTGATATTCAATGGTTGACATTCAAATGTGGCCCGTTCTACCTGGCTGCAGCTGCTCTGTTATCTGCTTCGGCTAGGCTGAGCGAAAAAAGGTGCATAGGTTGGGCGCTGCAGGCGAAGCCGGATCTTCACAGCATAATGAGAGTTTGCCAGGGTGCTGCTGTGCCTGGACCCTTCACAAAGAAGGAGAAAAACACTTTTATTCCTCACGTCAGAGAACCGAGGGCCCGCCTTGGGCTACTATGTCGCTCTTTGAATGTATGCAGATTGCTCAGTAATTAGAATAAAAGGTTTCTTCCTTTCACTGTTTTTTCTTTCACCTTAATTGAAAAGAGGTTGCTGTTGTTTAGTTCCCATGGGCTGACCATTGTGGAAAATGCTGAATCATTTTAGCAAGAAAAACAGTAAGTTGGAGGATGAAACAACTAGAAAACTATTCAAAAAAGTGTGTGAGCTTGTGTGTGTGTGTGTGTAGGTGTGTTTTTGAAAGCTTTGATTGTTCTTCCATGCTCGACTGAGCTGGATTTAGGGCAGGGGAAGTCTCCTGCTTGAACATCCAAGACTTCCCTCTCCTTATCTCTGCTCCCCTCTCTCTCTCTTGCTGTCCATGTGTCTCTCTGTAGTTTATGCATTTTATTTTTTTCCCTGTGTGCCTCAGCTAAGGTGAAAACAGTGTCCATGTGATTTCTACAGCCCTGTTGGAGACCAGTACCTCATCACAAGTGGGTCTCGGCTGGTTGGGAAAGCGAATCAAATCTTGCATAGCACAACCAAAGCGATTGCAGCTTGAGACTGAAGACCCTGACTAGCGTATAAGCTGTCGGGGCACGTTCAACCGGATGCTTCTGATTTAATTCAGTGCGGATATGGAAAAACATCAGGAAAGGCTTGTAAAATGACAGAAAATTGTATGGTAATAAAGCAACACGGAATAATCAAAACAATACGACTAAGCAGATTTATGATGACATTCTAAAACATCTAAAAAGCAGTCACGCTTCTTCGACATTTTATACATTAACGCAATACCACCACCAATTTTAGTTTCATTTATTTGCAATTGATAGGCCAATACAGAGTAGAGAATGTTAAATGAAATAGAAAACCATACATGTTCAAAATATTTGACAAGCTACATTTTGAAAAGTCAAAGGCCAGGAGACTGAAGTCCTCAGAGACGCTTGATATAAAATTTGCCAAAGGTCAACACATGTATTAAGTGAGACGCTACAGTCTACTGAGAAGAGTGTGAGTTGCTTTACTTCCTATTTTTAGGACATAACTTCTGGCTCATAAGTTAAGTTTAGTCATAGTTCTGTTCTACTTTAAGAAATTATTGACACATGTGTGCAAAAAAAGAGAGATTTAACAGTTTAGGACACAAATCTTAGATTTTATATAACAGCAGTGACACCAGACAACCAGTAACCTCTCTGACTCTTTTCTCCTTTTTTTTATCTATAGTCCATCCTCTTTCTATTTTTATAAACATGGAATATCACCCTCTGCTCAGGAAATGGAGGGATACTGAAGAAAAAAACAATTAGTGGTTCTGATTGGCTTGTGTGAGGTAATGAAATTGCGTGTTTCATTGTAGCGTGTAATAGAAAGCAGTTTGAAGTTAATTGAGGGGAGATAGGACACTAGACCACTGCCTGCTGCAGCACTGTAGTGGGGTGTTGGGCTTCACAGTGAAAAAGCCTATAACATCTTTAAATATTTGTAAGCAAATAAACCTTTATCAAAAGGAAATTGCATTACTTTCCCGTTGTAAGTAGACGTTTAATTGTCTTTATATTTAATGACTTAATTCCATTTGTTTTGGGGACAAATTTGTGGCTGTAAGACATATTTAAGAGTTCACAAACTTAAATGTTGTGACACTGTGACATTATATTTGCCGACAATTTCTTGTCATTCACGTATGTTTTTTAGCTTCCCTTAAATACGTGATAAATATGAAATTGTAGAAACAGTGAAAGAAGTAGGATAAAGCAATCTGAGTCTTAACAGATTCACAACAACTTTGCTGTTCTGTGGCTCCCTTTCAACTGGATTTGAAAAGGAGGTATACTGCCATCTTCTGGAGGACAAAATTAATTACAATTTTTTTTTTACGATTTGAGTCCTTAAAATACAACATAAAGCAAACAAACAAAATAGGGGATCTTCTGTTAAATCAGATGATTCAGTCTGCTTTTTAGTCTTGAATACACAATTAAAACAATAAATTGATATTACATCTCTATGTTTTTTTTTTAAAAAAAACATTGATTTAAACTGAAAACTGCCATATTTTTCCTAGACTAAGAAGAACAATGTTTTTTTGGTAATAAAATCAATACAGAAAAAGTTGGAGAAAAACCCTAATAAAGTGGGGGGGTTTGTGTGCTCTGTGTATAGTGTTTTTCTTTCCTTTCTCCTCCATCTACCCCTGAGTGTTGACAGAAGACAATTAAACGCAGCCTGCCATCGGGATTGATCGTGTCACCCTGACAGTCAGAGCAGAACAGCAGCACCTGTATTCATTAAACAACCTGTTTAGTAACCACAGAGCACAAGAAGAAGTCAGCCTCTGTTTGCAAAGGGAAACACCACAGCGCGAGAAACACCAGCTAAATCGAACAGAAACTTCTCCACAAAGCGTGACAGTGGGGACAGAATCAAATGGAAAGAAAGCTTGGCCCATACCTCATGTAAACAAAAAAAAGACACAGAAAGACAGAGAAGTGACACAGTGGTAAAGTAAAAAAAAAACAAAAAGCTAAATTGGCTTCAGTCATTGGAAATATGATTGGACTGAGACAGGTTATTTGTTGCTTTATTGCTTCTTAAACATCTGTTCACTTTGAAGGCTTGGGGGTGAAATGTTAACAAGTTTGAGCCCTCCCTGTGAAATGAATAAACGCTCTGCCAAGTCAACTGAAGATGAATAATGAATATTAAAGAGCCGCTGCGTATTGAAGCCTAATTAGTCCTCATATACTTATTTTGCATAACCTTGTGGTAAACCTTGAGTGCCTTGGTTTAGCGGTGAGTCTGAGGAAAATAGGCCCCTCGCAAGAACCTCCTTTCCTCCAAATTCACAAACACATTATTCAGATGTGAAACTTGACATCAGCAGAGCATCCAATGCATCAAATAAAATAATGCTTTCAGCATAGATAAATATGTGTCTAAAAAGAGCTGTAATCTGTTTACAGAGGCCAGCACAGGTTTGAATCTGTGTGTGGAATGAGATTATAATGGGGAGTGGATAAAGTTATGAGTAGATGTCATATAATCTCCATGAGTTGTTCTGTCCTCTAATCATCTTTAACTTTGACCTAGACGCTACATCTGAGGAATTCTTCAAGAACTGAAAACATTTTTTTTAAATGGCACTGAGTGACCTATTTGTAGACTGAACACTACTTTGAGGATTGATTTCTTCTCTGGCCGAGGTGACCTTAAGAGTAAGTTGGGTAAGTTTGAACTCTGACAAAAAGGGTCAAGGTGATTCTCAAGTTTATACTTTCTAAAGCAGCACTAAAAAACTTTTTTCCCAAGAATGAACGGATCTGTAATAAAATGCATTTCAAACAATTTGTCACATTTCAAGTACAAACTTCTATATTTCATTAGCATAAATTTGATCTTATGTGTAAAAAAAAAACCCAAAAAGCATCCCTCGGTGCTGTGGTGGCGCAGGGGTAGAGCATGTACTAAGAGGCCTTAGTCCTTGACCAGGCTGTCACATGTTCGAGTTCCCGCCACATGTTTTCCCCGTCTCTCCCAGCCTACTCTCCTGTCTGATTGCTTTCAAAGAAAGGCCACTACAAGCAACAAAACAAAAAATAAAAAAAAAGCATCCCTGCAGCATGACTGCCAGCACAGTGTTTCATGGCAGGTGTGATGAGTTCAGGATGATACGCAGAGGGTGTGGCGATGGCGCAGTGGTCCGAGGCCCAGTCCATTGACTTTTGCCACATGTCCTCCTCCTTCTCTCTCACACCTGATTTCCTGTCTGATCACTGTCAAATAAAGGCTACAAGAATGTGGGGGGAAAAAAAGCAATTCTTTTTTTTTTTATTTATTTATTTATTTATTTTTTTTCAAAATAATGAAATGCAAATGCAGTTAGTTTTCCAGAGCTCATAACATTTTGACGGTAGTCCAACAGAA
Organism: Micropoecilia bifurca; assembly: GCA_903067075.1. Taxonomy (NCBI): domain Eukaryota; kingdom Metazoa; phylum Chordata; class Actinopteri; order Cyprinodontiformes; family Poeciliidae; genus Micropoecilia; species Micropoecilia bifurca. The sequence continues at coordinate 3,399 of CAEGAF010189465.1, read as the reverse complement.
CAACAATTTTGGTCTCATTTGAGCAGTGGACCTTCTCTCACTGGTTTGCGATAATCTTCTTTTGACATTCATTTTTTACTTCTGCTCTTCTGCAAAGGCATGACATCTTTGTTTTTTTAATTACTGACACACTCATTTCAAGATTGAACAAGTAGCTTTGAAATTTTAAGTTGTGATCTGAATAATGAACCAAAGCAATTGTGAGAAACTGTAAATCCTTGCAGTACATTGTTAAATAAGTTTTTGATGTTTTACGCTGGGCTGAAGAAAGACTATTTGACACTAGAATGTTCAATGTTTGGATAGAGGTGTATTTAGAGCTGCACTTTGACTCATGCAAACTAGCTCATTTGTTTGCCTGTGTCAATAGATGCTGTCATTGGAACATGCAAGGACTGCATTTTTTTGAAGACAGGTTTAGGATGCAAAAAATACATCTTGTGATTTAGCCACTCCTGTCACGCTTCTGATGTCCTGTGTATCCTTGTTTGGTTGGTTGAGAGGTTCACTCAAGGTTTGCACTACTACAATCACAAGTGACAGGTGGAAAACTGCCAACTGGGTCACTAAGAAAAGATAAACTAAAGAAAAACATGTAAAATGAGCTGTAAAAACATCGACAGATGTGTACCTTAAACCTTACATAGATGGAAAAACTCAGAGAAGTGGCAAGTTATGCTGCCATTCAACAGCTAATGGATTGTTCACTTATTACTGCTGACCTCAAGGGAGCTCAAAATCTCTATAACCATAACCACTACCACAGCAATTTTGTACAGGAATAAATTCAAGATAGAGAACTCCAACTTCACCTGAACTTCACAAAATATTACATTTTATAATGTTCATCTTTGTTATCTCCCTGAAATCTGTCCCTGAAAATGTCTTTTCAGTTCTTGCTTTTGTTTTTTTTTAAATGAAACACATATTCTCAATTTTAGAAACGCAGCAGCGTAGCAAACAATGCTGAGTTTTGTAAAAATCTGACACATCTAGCATGTTCTTTGTCTGCTCTTCTCTGTGGTGTACTATTTGTGAACACTGGTCTATGTAGATATAAATAGCAAGCAGAGGTTTACTGTCTGTCATGGATCAGGGCATCTGCTGTAAGTGACCCTTGGAATATTCCACAGTGTATTATTTGGTACGTGCTCCTGGACCCTTGTTGCTTCATCTCCTGCTTCCTGTGGACGAGGTTTATCATTAATTGAGCCTGTTTGCAGGGGGTGGGGGAAAATGGCGACAAGTACAGCTTTATGGATTTATAGGTATGTGGTTAGGCACTGTTCTCAAAATGTCACATTTCAACATTCATTATGATTACTAGGTAACACTGATAAGGTTACTATGGGGTGTATCAGTGCTGTTTATTTCCTCGGGCTGAGACAGAAAGGTTCCAAATCAGAGACGCTGTTAGATAACATCCAAATGAATAAGTCTGGAGTCAACATTCAACTTCATTAATCTTACACATAGACCCAACTGTGTTTGACTTGGGGATAGGCTTCAGTAGAGAGACAACTCCCATTTTGTAGCAGTGACAAAATCGAACACACCCAGATATTCTCTGCTGTTGCTGACTTCTCTGGTAGCTCTGCATTATTGTCAGGTTATCAAGTTAAGTTCAATTAAAGGAGCGAAATTACAACTAAGTGACAACATATTGATTCCTTTTTGCATTTGTACAAAATAGGAATTTATAAAGACCCCATAAATATAAAGGGCTTGGAACAATGTTAAGTTCTGAAACAGCATGCAGCAAAAAAAATTACTGCAGACTTTTTATGTTGGTCTATGTCATTCAGTGCAGCTCTGCAATATCACAAATGCTCAAGATGAATAGTTCCTGGTACTATTAGGTCCCTAACAAAGACGACTCTTTGGAAACACAATTTAAGGTGAAGTTCTGTATTTACACATGCTGCTACGGCCTCAAGCATTTGACAATAAATGGCCCAGTTAGCACTTCCCATACACACAATGCATCTTTTTTTCATATCACTTCATTACAACCCCTGTCAGGTTACTTGACTGACATATATACTCAACATTTACCTCTGCAAACACAACCTGCATCATCAGGTCACAATATATTCTTTGCTTTGTGGATATTTGTGAGAACAAGGGTTGCATACGTAGGTTCAGATTGTTTTTCAGCATATCCTTAGTAAGGAAATAAAAGATAAAATGACAGCTTTAAGGTTATAGTACATACCTGCATGGGAACTTCATTATTTTATGACATAACAGAAATATCAGCTGAGAATGTTTACAAAGGAATACCACATCTATATTACTTTAATTAAAATAATTGCAAGGACATTTACACATAAATAACAACTTTCAAATTTATTTATTTATTTCATTTAGTAGTGTGTTTAACTGCCATTGTTCATCCATGTATAGAAAATATTTGCCATACATTTGAGATCAGGATTTTCCATTGATGGTCTTAGACATTAAGCTGTCTTTACTCCAGAACACCTGATTCCAATAGATGATCTGCGTTATCTGGTTGTCTTTGCTCCTCAAAGGTTCACTGATGAGCCACTATTTAAAACACCTGTGTTCAGGGCATTGAAACCCAAACCTACAGAGCAGCGTGCCTGACTCCGTAGGGGTGAGTTATATACCAATTATTTATTTTTAATTTCAAACAAAAACTTAAGCTCAGTGTTAAACTCATTTGTTTTTACTTTTCACTAGAACTGATCCATAGTATATTTTCTTCACCCTCTGGTCATTTGAGTCTGGTTGTTTTGTTAACCACACCATGACTAATGTTGTGCTTTTCACAAGTTAATGAAAGAGGTTCTCCAGTCAGTCTACCAACTAGCCTTTTTATTTTTAAGCTGGATTTTATTGGAGCTTGCTTTGGTTCAGTGCTTTTTATGACCTGGAAGTTCCAAACCTTGCCCCATCCGTCACCATTTACTGAAACTGTTGGTTGTCATGACCTTTTCAGAGCATTCGCATGCCAAACCCAGGCGGTTTATTTCTCCTCCCACTAAGTTACCTGGTTGTAGGGGATAATATATACCTTCTGACTCTGAGCTCTGTCAGAGTTGCAGAGCTTCTAACTTTGTGCAAGTGGTTGACGGCTTGTTTGTCTCTACAGGAAGGCTCTGTTTGTTTCCACTACTCTTTAATCCTTTGACTTGTTGAAGAGTTTGAGTTGGGGACAGCTGAAAAGCTGTTGTTGGATCAACCATGCTTGGTAAGATCCACACAGATTTGTTGTTCACTGTGGCACTAATCTTTTTGGCTCATTTGGACTCGATGTGCAGGTATGGATTTTTTTCTTTTTTTTTTTTTTTTTTTTTTTTTTTTTTTTTAAATATATGATGTATTTATAAATTTAAACTTTGAAAAATTTTTTTGTTTTTTTTGAGTAAGATT
>CAEGAF010189452.1:0-23515 GCA_903067075.1 Micropoecilia bifurca | reverse complement strand
CACACACACACACACACACACACACACACACACACACACACACACACACACACACACACACACACACACACACACCTGGCCGGTAGAGATGGAAGCCCCTTTGAGGCGAGCGCGGATGAGTCCGGACCGCTGCTCCATCCTCACCACTCTGACAGGCACTTCTAACTTTCTGACGTACTGCTCCAGCGGCCGTTTCAGAAAATCTAACACAAACACACCAAATACAGAAAATATGCAAACATGAAACAAACTCCTAAGCATTTGGATTACAAGCTGAGCTCTTTGTAGCACCAGAGATCAAAGGAAACTATGTGATCATGTTATGTGCTGCTGGTATGTGTGTGTCTTGGCATAGATGTCTGCAACCCTTCTACCTGCACAAACACTCCCCCCTCGTTCCACAGCATTCAACTCGAGGTCTCAAAAGGTGCACCGTTGCTATGGTTGCAGCTGGGGTGGTGGGGTGGGGGGGGAATGGTGGGTTATAACAGTGTAATCCCTGCGGCTGGCAAATTAAAGACCTAATCTCCCCCAAACAGGGATTACCAGCATGGCCCAGTGAGGGTTGGCACACACAGCCCTACGCAGACATGTAAATGTTGACTAGTTACACAAACACACACTACAGAAAGCATGTACAGTAATGCTAAATAAAAATAGGCTAAGCCTGAAACAGGAGACACTGTAGGAATCATCTGCAGTGTGTGCATGAGTTTACCTCTCTCGCTGGCATCGTCCACCAGGACAATCTCCTCCAGCAGTGTGTGTGGAGACCGATCAATAACCGAGTGGACGGTTCGCAGCAGTGTACTCCAAGCCTCATTGTGAAATACGATCACCACGCTGGTGCGAGGAAGATTATCGGGGTATAGCTTGTTCTTGCACCTTTGAAGGGTGAATTAAACAAACAGAAGAGAATTTGTAAATCAACTGAACTGTTTTTTTTTTACTGTGGCAATAATTATCAGGTACTTCAGAGAAAAACTGGTCTGGAGAACTTCAACAATCCAGCCTCCCACGAGAGCAGAAATGAAAGATGGTCTGCACCGCAGCTCAGCTAACTCGTATGAAGACGTCATTAAACCAGTCAGAGCGTCTTCGGGTCCTGACCCTGTTAAAAGTTTATTCCCATCAAAGAAAACTAGAGATGAATAATGAGGTTGAAGCTAAACAGATATTCCCAACACCGGAGAGTGATGCAGGACAGATTGCAAGTCTGCAGGATGGCAGTTGATTAATGTTCCTAATTAGATCTCGTCTCATTATCATCGCAGAGAGGAGCTCACAGTTCTCCTTCTATGAGAGGGAAAATAATGAAATACCTACGAGAGAACAAGAAACGGATCAAACTGAGGAAAAAAAAAACAAATCAGGGAAAGTTTCAGTCAGAAGGTTACATCCACCTATCAAGAGGACAAATGTCCTTAATAGCAGGCAATGAATGATGCTTATAAAGTGTTTTTCCCCCCTAAAGTGAAATGATTACACTGCAAAGATGATTAATACATTTTTAATAGCTGTGGCTACGATATAGCTCAGCACAATCAGTGTGCTACATTGATGCACAATGATTTTTAGAGTTGTCTTTGATTCATATCAACTGAAATATAGATCAATATATTTGATGGGTATTTGCTTGATAATTTGATGATTGCTTTGAGAGAATGTTTATTAATGTTTTATAATTGGTTACTGTATCATGTTTCTTGTTGCTGAAATGTGCTACACAAATAAACTTAACCTGACTCATGCATCCTAGATGGATTTGAAATAAATTTGAATCGAGTGGAAGGTTTTATGTTAGCCTGACTCATCCATTCCTAAACCAGTTTTGATTTGTGTTTGCAGATAATTGCCGAATAGAAAAACCAAACTGAGACCAAGCACTGACCGCCTGAGCCAAGGGTCTGCCCTTAATAACTTGGGCTAAAGTTCCAACTTAAAACAAATGCAAGTTTTAGCTGTTTAAAGCTGTTTAAAGCTGTTTAAAGCTTTAGCTGTTTCCTTAAAGCTTTACAGCTTTTCCATATGAATTAACATCCCTTTGAAGGTAACATGTCTATCCTCTTTTTGCAGAAGCTTTGTCTTTCTTTATTTTAAAACTTTTAAACATAAATAAAACGGTGGATCTTTAATATAACATATTATCCTGTTGTAGGTATTTGTCAAATTGACTTTTTTTTAAAAGGTTATGCAACATTTGCTGCTCTAGATGAGTTGTACTTATCTTGACTGAAGGGAAGAAATGTTTGTTGAGGTTGCAGACCACTGATCTAACCTCACTCTTTCCTGCTTCAATAAAAATAAACTCTTCTGTCACTGACAACATCAAGGAATATCTTCTGGAGAAGAGTTGCATGATCCAAGGTGCACACTGATTTATTTGGCTATAACAGCAAATATAGGAAATCTGAATTATTTCAATCTAATATTCTTGCTCATGATTAGTGAGTGAAAACCAGTATATCTATACAAATATCTATTTACAGTATTCTCTGGGGAGTATTTTGCAGCCAAACACTGACATTAGTCAGTAACATTGTTTAAAGGCTATAAAGTTCTCATAAAACAACTGAGTGACGATCCTTTGGTTGCTCATGTTTAGGTGTTTCCTGAGGGGAGGCCTAACTTCCTGCAACATAACTGCCTAGTTTTTGTTTTGAGTCCAAAGAAAAATACACTAGAGGGGCTTAAAAACAAAGACTGGATTTTACCGACAACAAAAAATATATAAATAAGCCTTAACACTGGGATTTTTTTATTGGTTCTTATTAGAAGTGTAGATGTACTGTTTAGAATAGCTTCAAAACAGGCAACATGCACCAATAAATAACAATGACATTAATGTGTATAAGCCTCATTGTCTGAATTCATTTGTTTATAAAAAAACTTGGTGAATAGTAAAAAAAAATCTAATTAGTACAAGTATAAACTGTTAATAATGCTGATACTCGTCCTCACTTTAATCCTTCTACTGTTTTACATCCTCTCTCCAGTGGACTTGGTATGTCAACAATGAATTTCAGCATAATCATTTTTCCAGTCACCCTCGACCGCATTTCTGGGAATATTTAAAGAGTTTTAAGATGAATTCTAAATATTGAGGCAGTAACATTAGACTGCTAGATATTAATATCCAATATCCATATTGGAGGTTTTGCCTCATCAGCTATTCTGACCCTACTAGCAAACATGCGCTTTAATTGAGTCAACAATACTCAGCAGTGTAGACATGGGATCCATTAAAAAACAGAAAGAGAAGAATGAAATTAGAACATATTTTAAAAAGACAAAAAGGGTCAAGAGTCCAGGACTGAGAACAGCCCTCATTGCTTCAGATCAAATATGCTGTTTGCAGAGAACATGGGATTGACAGATTCTGCATAGGATTTCTAGTAAGTTGAATTTGGGTTTTATACATTTTGTTTTTCTTCTAAAAGTTAAAAATTAAATATACTAAAATGCGTTATTTTTAAAAGAAGCTGAACTGGATTCTAGTTGTACTTGAAAATCCTTAAAAGTGGTTCTATTACACAAAGTTTATTCAAATTCAGTTCTACCAGAGGACAAGCAAAGGCATCTGAGAAACACAGTTGGGGTCTCTGTTCTCTGAACAATGGGAGCGCAGTGATGGAGGCACAAAACCCAGGTGAAACTATTGTTTTTCCTCGATATGCTGAATTCAGTAATAATAAGCAGCCCTCCCCCACATCCTGTTTGTCAAAAAGCGAGATGTAGAGATGCATTGTTTTCAAATGATCTCCATTTACCAGCAACTTGATAACCATTGTTTATGGTAGCCAATAATGGTACAAGAAAAACAGAAGTCGTGCAAAAACAAAAGTTATGCTAGCAAGTTTAACATATCTTCTGTTTCAGTTGTGGCTTTTTCAACTGTATTGACCTTTCTAGGACACCATACAATCAAATAGGTTACACAAACTGCGACATGATGGCAGACACCTGGGCGCTGCTGAGGACGGAGGGAGAGCTGAAAGTACGGGTATAGACTATGGGAAAATCAAGAGATGAAAATATCATTAATGTTATGATAATGATATCAGTTGCAATAAATCCACATTTTCCTCTCGCCTCCTTTCCCTATCTGGCATTTTAATGCCACCATCTGCTTCTATGACCTTTAGCATCGATGTCATCTTCTTAGACTTGACACTTGGAATATAACACCCAACATATATTGCATTTCAGACAGTCGTTTGAGATATGAAGACCGATATTGTTCTAACAATAAACTTGAGAGACACTGTGCATCCATATAGCCGAAAGGGTCATTGGTGTGTTTCCACTCTCTGTCCGTGAACGGAGGAATGATGCCTGCTCTCTGATATGCAACCGTCTATATGTTACTTTGTCAAATCTCTATACGCAGCTCATTCATCAGCGGATGGCAGAAGTGATACCACCCCAGTGGCTTCCATACACTGACAAATTCAGCTCTTTCAACAGCCAAATGGAATATGATCTCCCTTCCTCCATCTTCATAACTCCCCCTCCTCCTTGCGATCATCCCAGGCGCTGAAGTGCTTCCTCTGCCTGTGCTGCTGATTATGACAGAAGGAATGTAGCAGCAACAGAGAGGAGGTCAAGAGTATACTTATTCTGCAGCTGCCTCAGGAGAACGTTAAATAAGACTAAAATTCTCAGCCGTTGCCGCGCGCATGAGTGTGTGCGCCCTAATATTCTCCATAGGAGAGAGGCTGATGAGTGTAGTAGATGATTCATAGCTGAACAGGGGAGTGTTGGGGCCTTCCAGCCTTCCTCCAGCCGATAAAGATGTTTTTTGTTTGCATGTTTCTTTCACACGTGAGGCCCACTCATTTATTACAGTTTTATTTGTGAAACGGCAAATAAGGTGACATAACATGCCGAGGATTTAAAACAACAAATCCTTGCTGGGCGTGATGCACATCCGAACAGGCAGGGTGACAGAAAACTGGCTGCAGCAATGAGTTGAGGGTTGTTCCTCCAACCAGAGGATTGTAGGAATATTTGGGATGGGCGTGCAAACTGGTTTTAATTAGGCAGGATTGCTCTTGCACCGTTACACACAGAAAAAAACCCAATACGTCCACGGCTGCGTACGCAACGACACTGAAATCAGTGTGAATAAAAGGGAAAGTTCTCCAAAAGGTGTGGTAATGGAAAGTGTTTTTCCTAAACTGGAGATCCACCCAGACACACTGCATGGAGATGGACTGGGCTCTGTAAAATGCTCATTTTAACGTTTGAGTGGCATCGATGTGAAGCTTCTTCACTGCTATGGTTTAATTTCCACTTATTTTCAGTAAACAAGCCGATCCACAAGTGTAAACGCAGACACACCCACACATACACAAATAATATGCACAAATATATGCATGCTTATACACAGCTAGCTGCACATTCCTTCTCTTGATATCGACTCCGTCTTATCTCCTAATTGGAAAAGTAGATAGACGAAAGGAAAGCAGAGTGGAAACACACCTGGTAATCAACTCTCACTCAAAGACTGAAACCCATTTCATGGATCAATGTCCTCTGTCTTTCCTGTCTGCTCTGGTATGCACATGCCTCTGCCTGACAGTCATATATATGTCTCTCTCTCTCTCTCTCTCTCTCTCTCTCTCTCTCTCTCTCTCTCTCTCTCTGTCTATCTCTCTCTCTATTGCTCTGCAAAGCCCAATTACTGACCTATGTATGTTCCTCTGCACAATCAAAAAGAGATTGAAGGGAAAAGGAGAGGCGAGTTGTAACCGACTGCCAGAACCCAGCGTGACGTTTTTTTCATGACTGTCTGGATACATGCTGCTCTGCTGTTCTGTTGAATCTTCAGAAAGACAGAATGACCTACAGCAAACAGGAACTGATGCAAACTTTGCATTTGTAGCTACATTTATGGGCTTGAGTATTATATTAGTTTCCCCGGAAATGATTTATTATTATTATTATTATTATTATTATTATTATTATTATTATTATTATTATTATTATTATTATTATTATTATTATTATGTCATTCATCTGGCAATGAGGCATTTTTCTTTAAAGCCAGGCAGACAAAACCTTCCTGTTCACTGGGGAACCTGTGGAGGACGAAGTGTTACTGCACTTCTGTGGGATGTTTTGTAACAACAACACACAAGCCCGGACTTCCCTCTCCTGGTATCTCATCTGGTTTTACTATCTTCATTTTTGTGTACGCTCCAATTTCTACCTGATTTTTTTTGCTCCAGGCGTTTCAATCCAAAAACAGCAACTTAAAACCGACACGGTGCCATTAACAGTATAAAGTCAAGAGGTAGCAAAATGACAATATTAGACCAAAAAGTGTGGACTGACTCAAAAAACATAACGGATAAAAATGAATTGAGTGGAAAATACTAAATTACGTGGAATCGGTGTGCGACTTAATTAGTCTGTGTTATCTGTGACTGTCCATGTGTTTTGTATTGTTGTTTTTATAGTGAACTTCACAGAGAGCGTGACATCATATCAGCTGCTGCAGCTTCCCGTTTGTCTGATGCGACTGAGAGGCTCAGCTCTCAGTCAAACTGCTTCACATCAGCAGACGCTCTGCAGACTCCAGCAGTCAGACAGTCGCTAAGAAATAAATGATAAATGTCTTAGATGTCATTGTTAGAACATTATAAAATATTAAGCTCATATCTTGCTCGGTTGGTATTTAGCTGGGGGAAGGACGGTGTGATTACTTTGAGATGAAAGACATACTGTTCATACTAACATTAAAATTTACTAAACATGTCTATTCATGACTGGCATAATCTTTGTGAAGCTGTACAAGAATAGGAGTTAATTAATCGCCTTAAATTTAGGTTGTTTAGTGTTGAAATGTTTCACGTTAACTGATTAAATATGTTATAGATGAAAGAATGCGTTTATTCTGTAAAACACACCATTTTTAAACAAATGGGAAAGAGAAATAAGGAAGAAATGATATATTTGTAAAGACAGAAATGACATGCGACCATTGCTGTTTTCTGCTCTAGGCACAGACTGGTACTTGAGACACCTGCATGCTGCGAAAACCAAATTAAATATCAATATTATCAATAAAAATTACACTAAAGGCCACACTAAGTGTGATAAAGCATCTTTTTCCTCACTGTTCTTTTTCCCGTCGTCATGTTGAGCCCAAACATTTTGCCTAAATGTTATCACTGTTCAACAAAATCTCTAAGTTAAAGTACCATACAGATGAACCAGATGAACAGAACAGACATTTGCCTGGAAAGCTCTTTGGAAAAGTTGCTAGTGAAAGAAGAAGCTATTTTCAGTATATGTGACGTAGAAGAACTGAGATGTAGGAACTTAAAATAAAAAAACAACAACTTTAAACAGCTGATAACAGGAAGACAAGAGACACGTTTCTGAATATTCATCCTCTCAGATTTGGAAATGACCTTCAACTTCAGCCAATCCCGAGGTGCAGTTGGTGAAACATTTCAACTCTAATCTGCTTGGTTCTGCTTTAAAATGACACATTTTACAGTAACTGATCTGTAATACACAGAGCTTGACATTGTCTTTGTTTTTAATATTCATAATTACTGACATCTTACATCAGACAGGCTGGAAAAATGCAGCTTGGATCAAAATGTAAGAATTTAAGAGCAGCTTATGAGCAACATATGAGCTGCATGAGTCCTAATATGTTCAAAAGGACTGAGCAGTGAAAGCACACAATTACCTTGTTTATATTTGCCTTATATTTATATAAAACATGAAAATTTGTGGATATGTCTTTATTACCATGGTGATATTTATTAACTCGCTCCCCTTCACATTTCATAATCAACTCAGTGGTTAGTGTGTGTGTTCCTTTTTGTTTCTGCAATGTAACCTTGAGCACCGTCTGACAACAACTTCCAGTGAATCGCCACCGCATGTGACCTGTTTCTGAAACCAGCTCACCCCTCCAGACGAACATCAGGCAGTGAGCGGTTGAGCGCGATCATGTCAGAGGCCATGAGGTTGAACTGGTTGATCTTGAACATTTCCTTCATTTTGTCCTGGTTCTCTTTAGGGATCACCACCGGCTTCCCGCTTTCACCAGGCCCGTCCCTCGGTCTGGACAGGCCATCTACGATTCACATGCAAACAGATTTGATTTTTCAGAAATACCATTCTATAACGCAGAGCGCCAAAGAGTAAATGTGGGTTTAAGCACCTACCATCTCTCCCGGGCAGTCCTCTCTCCTTTATGTTATCACACTTGTTGCACTCGCTGAAGTAGAGCAGAATGAACATGTCCAGCATCACCCAGACCAGAGAGGTGGCTAAAACCACCTTACAGTAGGCAAACCTTCGCATCCTAAAAATGAAAGGACAAAGAATTGAAAAACATGATGAAGAAAAAAAAGATTTATTTTACTTAAACCACATTTTCTGTTAATGCCTGCTCTTTAAATGTAACTTGAAAAAAATGTATATCTGTCACAATTACTGAGTTGATTCAAACATCCCTTACAGGGTTGTTGTTTATCGTGAAAGCGATGGTGGAGCAGAAATGGAAGCAGGAATGTATCCATCTGCATAAATCTCACTTTCTCTGCAGAGTGAGTTGTTGAGAATCCAAAGTATGGAGGTGGACTTATGGTGCACGCCTTCATAAATCCAACAATGAAAAGTCAGCAACAGCCAAATAAAAAAAGAACCCAACAACCAATTCTATAAAAGACGGACATAAAAACCACGGCAAACCGAACAGACACGACACAGCTGGGCTGACTCCTTTACAACTGTGAGAACGTTGACATATCAGTTGGCACATCGGGTTTAAACAGTCATTACTAATTTTCTAACACTCTGCACTCATCGCAACGCTGATTATTACAGTACTATAATGTGTACCGCGGAGTCGTGTTTCTCTCTGAGCCCACAGTCAGGGCACAGTGGGGAGGATCGGTGTTTCTTATAGCGAGGATGCTGGGAATATTACAGAGAGCTTTGATTACTGGAAGGTAAATATAAATCCTAAAGCGTGCGTACATGATTGTGTACTGATGAGGAGTGATTTTTAAGACTTATAGAGTCTATTTACATAAAAAAAAACAACTTGACTTAGAAAGTTTACTTAAATACAAGTTTGAACTGTTGATCAGCATTCTTTTAGATTTTAATGTGAATAAAACAATAACCTCTGAATACTTGCTGGATGGCAAATGTATTTTGGTTCAAAGTTCAGAGCTATTTATTCCTGATTTATTCTGAAAACCTCATTGGCTCCAAAAAGAACAAGCTCTGCTGCAAAACGCCACGAATGGCGATACTGATTAGTGGCATCAGCCAGATATGATAGGAGTCCATAACACAAAACAGAATGGGTCTCCATAAACCTGCCAAAAGAGATCTATGAGATGCACACATAATAATTTCCCCTTTAGTTTAGTATGTGGTAGGCTGCGTTGTCTGGATTATTTCAGAAAGAAAAAGACATTTAATCTGAGATGATGCTTTTCATATTTTGCCTAAAGAGGCTAGAATGGTTTTGTTTCCATATTGTAGGGGTGAAGCAATCCATTAATAATACATTCCTGACTGTACACTCTATTAAAAACTCGGGTTTTCTGATCGTCCCTGAAACGCAGCTTCTCAGCCATTTTTCTGCCGAAGAAAGAACCAGGCAGTGGAAATAAATTTTAGCCACCGAGTGTCCAGGCAGTTCCTTTAGAGACTTGTTTTTGCTACATGCAAAAACAAGTCTCTACATGAGGATATCATATTTTTCTGTGACTTAAAGTCCAGAAAATATGGCACAGCACCTTTTCTGTTCATGCAAATGCCACAGTGAATGCTGGTGCCTCATGAGTTCAATCTGCACACTGTAAAGTTGTGACCTCATTTATTAAAATGGCCACTGAAGAATCTACAAATGTTGTCAATCACTGCTTAAAAGTACAGCTAAACGTAAAATTAATGCCAAATGTACCATAAGTGACCCACTAGAGCAAATCAGACAGTTATACAGATGAAAGTGTAATACTAGTGGATCAGCAGAGCTGTTGGAAATTTTGTGATAATGTCAAAATATGAAAATATATTATATTGTCCAGTTTTCACTTGTGGTGGACCTGTGTCTCTTTTGAAATTTCATCATATTTTTAAAAAAAATATTTGCACATTTGTCTGATCCTCAGCCCAGTTTTGTTTTGTTTGGTTTCACTCTCTCTCTTTAAATATTATTTTTTTCCCAATATGGAAACATGACAATATTAATAACGGTACAAAATCATGATATGAAAAGATTGCATCATTACACCCTTACTAAACTTTACAATATGATTTGCCTTTTACATTTTTAAAACAAAAATCAAAGGAACATTAACATTCTTATAATACTACGCCTTAGTTTTACCGCAATATTTCTATCCGTCTTTTTCTATCAGCCATGTTTATGGGTCTTGCTTCAAATGCTACATCCTCACACAGCCTCACACTGAGCGCTGTACAAAACAAACCATTTTGTCCATCATTCCAGAGCAGAAAAATGAGGCCTTTTTCTGTTTTAAAGGTTAACATCCCCGTAGGCAAAGCGAACGCCTTACAGAGTGATGCTTTTAAGGTTTCTTCGAAACTTTAGTGTTCAGAAAAGTTGCAAAGCAGAAACTAAAGTGTTTCTATGAACCCGACAGTGTGTACGTCTACCCTTTATATGGCCGACATACAAAAATCGTTGTGTGCTCAGTGCAGTCACACACAGACTCACAGGTAAGCACACACAGCGCAGGGAGAGTGGCTGTGATAGTAATTGCTTTCTTTTGGTGGGCAGTGAAAAGACAAGACAGCCACATTAAAATTCCACTGCTCCTCTTTCCCTCTCTCCACCAGCACCATCTTCGCCTCTTTCTGACTGATTCTCTGCCTCAATGATCCCTCAGGTTGCTACTGCACAAGCAGAGGGAAGAAAATTAACTTGGCCACAGTTATTTCTCTCACGCCCCTGGGAGGGGGGAGAAAAAAAAAGTGTTTGTGCATAGCTAGCTTAGCTTAGCTTAGTTAAGCTTTGCTTAGGCAGCTTGGGAGGGAGGAAAACTGCAGAGCAGCATTTCTAAATTCCAGCTGATGGGATTCTGGTGACACAAAAAGGTGTGCGCAGCAGAAAACTACAGCAAAGACTTAGCTCCTTTGTCCAAGTTTGTTCCTCCTCACAAGCTCGTGGCAGCGAGTGAAACAGATTCAGTGAAATAACAATGCAGTACTTTGACCAATTGTGATGTCGGCCTCAGGGATTTGCTGTTTTTAATTACATCTCGTCCTTCTACCAGTGGAACACAGCTCAAACATTATCAAGAGAGTAACAATCAATTTATGTCATGTATTGATTAGACGATTAAAGCTCCATTGAAGATAAATATTGATCCATATCTCCAAGTTTAAGATACTTCTTTATTTTGAAATGATTTTTTCCAATGCTGTTTGCCCTTAAGGACTTAGGAAAATAGTCAAATAATTTTGACCATTTGTTGTTTTGTGAGTTGATTTTGATTTGTAAATAATTTGAGAACTGAATCAAAATCATATCATGATGTATGATATTGTCATCCAAACAAATCGATATAATATTAGGTTGTAATAAGCAGGTGATTTACAGTCCACCGTTAGACTAAGAATCAGACATGTTTAGATCCACAGATAAACAGTTTAACCTCTAAAAGAGGAGAAAGAGGTTTTTTCAATGCACAAACATCAACTGAAAAATAAATTAAACAGTATAAAACATATCAATCAACACTTAAGGAGATAGGCTTGACTGGTTACAGTACTATTATATAAACATACCGCAGCTAAGTAACAAAGTCTTTATTAGAAATCCTTGAATATGGATTTTATTTACCATTAATCTCATCGTGTTTTGGATCAAAATCTCAATTAAAATTTTTAGCTCACTGCTGAAGTCCACCACATTTTTATCACCCTTTATTGTAATTTTTAATGGTCCCTGGTGTTACATTCATTAAAAAGAAATGGGCCCACAGCATCACAGATCTCCACCATGCCTTAAACTAGGCATGACACGTTTTTCCATATATTTGTGATTGCTTCACCCCATAGATTTTTATTTACATCTATGACCACCCTCTGTGATACAAAAGCTACAAAAAATAGGCCTAATTAAAAAATAAAAATAAAAAAACAAGACACTCCAATAGACTTAAAAGATTTTTAAGTGAATTTATTTTAATCATCTAATAACATGGATGTTTTCCCACTGAGTAAATTTACTCAAACCAAAACGTAATCATTCAAAAGATTAATTTTCTTAACAGCTTTTAGGAAGACAATGCATTAGTCTGAGTTTGTATGTCACACAACATGTTAGATTTAAAAATCTTGGCTGAAAGTTTGCATATTTTGCACCAATTTAAGCCTTATGTGTGAAAAGTACAGGGTGCACTAACCATTGTAAATGGCGGTTTAACATAATCAGTTAGTCTTTAATTTCACTACGACTGATATTTCTATTTTTCTGTACCTGGGACAGAAACTTTCATTAGAAATAAACACTGCGCAAAAGACAGGTGTTATTCTGAGGACAGTATGTTCCGACGGTGCGGTATTGGCTCAAAACGATGATAAATTGCCTGGCCAAGGGAATGCTATCAGATCTCCACACGGCTCCTGACCTTGCAGCTTTTCTAAATTTAATGTTTTTGTGTAAGCCACGGAAAAACACGAAAAAGTTTTTCAATCTGGCAGCATCTCCCAGACAATCCCTAAAACATAGAAAACAAGCAGTCTTGCTGCATCTAGAGATGTGCTCAGAGATGTTTTGGGGAAACGGTTCAGAAATCTTCTTGTAGAGAAGCTGCTGGAAAAATTCCTCATTCCTTATAAAAAAATGTCGGAGTATCAAATTGCTTTGCTGACTGTTACCCTCAAAAAAAAAATACTTCAAATTCCAGGACAATGAAAAGGCTGAAATTCAGTCCTCACCCTCCTATCCTCGTCTGACCGCCGCTGAACATTACTCTCTTCACCTTTCCTGCTAGACAAGGCGAACACTCGTTGCCAAGCATACAGCACTTCTCTTAGAAGACCAATGCTAGTAGTAATCCATCACTGAGCAACAACTGAATTATTTTGCACAGAGTTTTTCTTTAAAGACCAGCTAAAAACACCTTTTGAAATCCGCTTTTGATTTGGCCTTGTTCATTTTTTTTTCAATTCCTTAAAGCCCTTTGGGTGCTGTATAAGCAACGTTTTACTTACATTGTAAATGTGTTGTTCTGAGTGTTATTTGACCTCACTGAATGGTGAAGAAGTGCTCCAAGAGCAGCAGAGAAGATGTAAATATACATTGAATAGAGTCACACACCTACACAGGTTCCCACTGCAGCGTCTGCATGCCTCTACGCAGCCTCGATTTGTAATCGTGCATGACAGAGGACACCTCAGGTCTCCTATGTACTCTAGGCAGCCTCAGGCCTTGTTTCTATGTGCTCGTGTGTGTGTGTGTCTGTGTGTGTGTGTGTGTGTGTGTGTGTGTGTGTGTGTGTGTGTGTGTGTGTGTGTGTGTGTGTGTGTGTGTGTGTGTGCGGGTGTGTGTGAACTGCATGTGTGAGTGTGTTTCGGTTAAGTTTATGTCGAGTGCCCGTCTCTTTGAAGTCGCTCTTTAAAACAGACTGGCTCCCTCTGTCATTAAACAGACACAGAACTCTCCATCCCTCCGTCACCACATGCTCCCTGATTTATTAACATATCACGTTCCCGCTATCCTTCTCCTCCATCTCCAGGCTGGGCATCTCGTAGGACCTTTCCCAGCCACCATCAACCCCCTCCCTCCCCACTTCTCCTCTCTTGGTGATGTTGTCTTTCAAGAGTGGTTGCCATCACTACTTCCCTACAAGAACAATTTCCCCCTTCACATCCTTCTCCGTGTCGCTTTTCATTTTCCCCTCCTCTTCTCTAAAGGCTTAATCCGCCTTTAGAGATTGCACAACCACGGTTTCTCACAGGCACTTGGGAAAAACTCAGCAAGAAGAATCAGCGTTTCTCTTGCATCACAATTTATGTCTGAATCTAAGGAGCCTCCCTTTTATGTTTATATGATTTAAACAAATGGGGCTGGCGGGGGCGGGGGGGGCTCTATGAAGCAAGAATTCCCACAGATTATTAATGTAGGGATTTATTTTTACAGACTCAGTTTCCCAGTTCTTAGTTCTTTACAAGAATTTTAGTTAGAATGAAAGGAATGAGGAAGGAATGGAAGAAATGAGACAAAGGAGAAAAGAGAGGAAGGACAAGAAGAAGGAAGAGAGGTAGGCCATTACGAAGGAAAGAAAGAAGGAAAAGACAAGACAGAAAGGACTCAAAGGAGTGAAAAAGGAAGAATAGGAGCAAGTAAAGAAGGAAGGACAGAGGGGGAGAAAACTGAAGGATATAAGTGAGAGATGGGAAGGACAAAAGAAAGGAAAAGAGGAATAAAAAGGACAAAATGAAGTCAATAAATGAAAGAAATTAAGTAAAGCAAAGTAGAAAAGACAAAAGAAAGGGCAGAAACAAGGACACAAGAAGATAAGGTCAAAAAGAAAGAGGTAGAACACAATGATCAAACCACAGACAGAAGAAAGGAACGGACAGAACGAAAAATAAAGAAGGGACAACGAATACAAGAATGAAGAAAATGAGGGAGAAGGAAAGAAAAAAAGAGGCCGTAAATATGGAAGGGAGAGAGCAAAGATAAGAATGTATATTAACAAGCAGGAGAAAACAAAAGAATGAACTGAAGCGAGACATTTTGAGAGCAGGATTAGAATAAAAATAAACACCTATTTCCTAGTTTTATTTTAATCCAGACCATCAAAATGTCAAGACTTTTTCAGACTGCGGAGGAACCCTGAAAATTCACATGCTGCTGCTTCTATTTTCTAAGATAAATACAGCTGGCTCACTCACTCGCTATGATGAAAGCTTAGATTGCCCTTCACAAATCAAATGAATGTAATTTTAAATCACCTCCTTCAAAACTTACGACTATTCCTAAAAAAAAAGTCCATCTGTCTGAAGCATCTTCAGCGAATAAGAACCTGCAGTCAGGCTGTTCCCGTCTGCGAGCCGTCCTTGGGTCACACGAGCTTGATAAGCTCAATAGTTTCCAAGACAACAGTGATTTGAGCGCTGATTATCTGAGCAGCGGTAATGTCCCTCAACTGGAGCAGAACAAGGCGCAGGCTAATATTAGGGATGCAAAACGGAACAAGGTGGCCTTCAGCTCCTTGTCTGAGGCTCCATGCGGAGGAACAGATACACAGCCGCCGACATATGGTGAACCGTCTCAGGTCATTTCATATCAGATCACAACCACGAACCGAGGAACGCAGAAAGGCTTCAGAGAACGAAGAAAAACAACGCGACGATCGAGGCAGGATGGAGAGGGAGAGAGACGGGTTACAGCGGTACGGCTATGCTCATGATAGTTCTGTAGAGGTGCATCTTAGTGTATTTCGGTTAACTGTAATAATTTTGGCTTAAATCCAACAGAAATACTAACTTCCATTTTTCAGAAAATGTGAATTTAACGTAAGATCAACGCAAAAAATGATTTTAAATTGAAAGAGAACTTTGTTGGTCTTCACAGTCAGAGGATTGATGACTTGGCAACTTACCAAGTCACTGACTGAAACCCTCCATAAAGAGAATAGGCCAAAGACGATGGCTGTTCACAGAGCTCTGTTCCCAAACATATTATTAGAAAGTTTATCCAATGGATAAATTCTTGCTCACTGCTTACTGCTGTTTTTAATCGCCTCAGATCTGAACATGGTTAAATAATAAAAAAAAAATGATAAAAAAAAGCTAATTTCATATTCTCACCCAATACTTCCAGGTCCCATGTGTATAATTTAGGAGAACCTTTTTCCAAATTCCTATTTTAGCTACAAATGTTGACACATGGCCACTAATAAAAACACACCCATTCAACTCTGCTAGGGAAAAGAGCAGAAACGTTTTTAGAAATAACCAGCTGCATGTTATTCTGCTGCTTTTCCATCAGTCAATAAATCATGAGTTGGATTTTGGGGTCAAAATTTTGTTTCCACCATTAAAAGACGTGGCAGGTGTGTAAAACCAAAGCCAACTGTTCCGAGTCAATACTACTGACAGACTGATTAGCATGATAATGAGTGTTATGGTAATGCGATGCTGTTGGGACACGCATGTTTACTGGAGACGCTAATCAATAATCAATACCAGAGGCAAGGCTCTGCTCTGTAGGCGCAGCTGCAATTTATCCTTTGAAGAAATTGTTTGATGAAATATTCAATGCTGTTTTTCTAAGCCTTTTCGATAGGTTACGCTCTGACACAAAAAGGTTTAAGATGCACTTTTCTGCATTTATATAATTACTTGACAAAGGCAGACAGTGCTTTATTTAAAACAAAGTATGTTTTTGTTGTTGTCATATTCTTCTCTTTATTTTGAGAAGAGTCATGGATGCATTAAAAGCTGTATATGGGGTTGGGTGACTTGCGGGACTTCTGCAACATTTCTAAAAGTAATAATTAAAAAAAAGCAACAGATGAGTGAAGTTGTAGATTTGAGGGTTAAATAGTTTTGATCTCTGTTGTAGTGACTCCTGCTTTGCATGCAAAGGCAAAAACGTGCAAGTAAAGTGCATTTGCCCTTTAGTGCAAGCACATTTTATTCCAATTCTTTAATGCAAGAAGAAAGTACATCCAGCTAACACAGCTGGAAAAAGGAAAAGTGTTGGACTTTCTCCTGAGCTCTCCGTATTTTTATTTTTATTTTTGCAGAGCCAGCCCAGCCCCTCTGGCGGTAACCCACACTGAATTGCCTGAAGGATTTGCAATAATTAGTTGCATTGGTGTAAAACAATTATTCAGTTATTTCTGTCCCAAAGTAATGTAACGGCTCAACAGTCAATAAGCACCGTTTATTTTGGTGAAACATACCAAAAGAGTTCAACAGAGAGAAGAGCCAACCACAGCACAAAAGTCCCTGCTGAAATCGATTACCGATGCAAAACTTGGCTCCGGAGCAAAGTGGAATTGCACACTTCAATCTCCAATCACTGAGGCATTTTTGGCCAGAATCAATACACATTACTTTCACAGCTGGTGTTCTCTTAATGATCACAGAGAGCACCGCTGCGTGTCCCCAACAAAAAAAAAAAGAAAAGGGCGGACATACTCAAAGACACACACTGAATGCATTAAAAAGAAATCGCGGCCGACAAAAGGCCCCACAAACCACTTTATCACGCCTTGCTGGTCTGATTGACGCCAGTCCGCTTCAGCTGCTCTTTTAAGAACTTCTTTTTTTATTTATTTACTTCAATCTGACTTCTTTATTTACACAAATAATACATCTGGCACCATCTGTGTAGGTGTCTCTCAAGTACTATTAGCACAAGCTCACACAGGCTGATCAAACCCCAACACATACAGCCTAAACTGTTTTTGCCCAGGAGAGTTTCGTGCCAGACATTACATGTTTGACTGTTGTTCCATTCTATTACTATAACAGCTCACAACAAGCAGGCAAGGCGTGAAAGGCTAAAACACCACAACAACATTTTCTTTCCTCCATAAATGAGGAAAGAAAAAAATATTGTATTTATCAAGGGGGAAAAAGTTATCCTAACCAACCTGGTCCAGTGTGGAAAAGCAATTGCTCACATAACCTAATAACTGGGTTTGCTGCCAACAGTCTTAATAAAGTGTGTGTGATAAATGGAATTGATGTGTGGGAATTTGTTTAGTCATGTTGGAGGGATTTTTTTAGAATGACTGGCCAGTTAAGGTCTTACCACATCATCTCAGCTGGATTTAAGACTTTGTGTGGGTGTTACCTTTCCAAGTCTCCCCTTAAAATAATATTGTTAATCCCAGCAGGACTTCCTGGTTAAATATGTGAGGTTACAGAACAACAGCCAGGCATTCTCATTTGGGGTTTTCTGAGCAAGATTCATGCCTCCATCAATTGAGGCAAGTCTTCTAGGTTCTGAAGCTCAAACGTGTCCCCAACCATCACACTACCACTGTCACACTGGCTTGTCACATGAGACATAATGTAAAAAAAAAAAATATAACAAAAGATGCACTTTAGTCTCACGAGTGCTCAGAATGTTTCCCCTCAAGTGATTTTTAAGTAAATGTAGGATGGGCCTTTCCCACTGATGATCTTTCTTATTGAACCGAGGGAGACCAGCAGTTCTTTATGTTGTTCTGGGATATTTTTGTGACTTTTAGGATATGCATGGGATTATTTTGGTAGATGGACCATTTCAGAGAGGGTTTATTCTTTGTTCACTTAGCAGACCAACAAATGTCGGTGACTTACTCTTCTCAAAAAGCTTGATTTTTTCAGTGATTTCTTGTTACAGTGTAACAGGTCAGCAAGACTTTAACTTTTTCACATAGGGCCTGTCTTTTTTTTCTTTCCGATAGCTTTTTCCACTTAAAGAAAGTTTACTCAACTTATCTTTACCTGACGTTATAGTTAGTTTTACGAACTGAAACACTGAAAAATGATGATAGGATTTTCTTATTTGTTTAAATACTAATGGAAATGCATAAGAATCCAAATGATAGCATACTTGGCGTTTGCTTTAAGCATTTTGGAGCTCATTAGTAAAATCACTAGGAGCACTGACTCAGAATAAGGTTTTTATTGCTGGGTGCAACAAAAGGAAAGCCAGGTACTTTAAAGAGATCAACACATGGAAAGAGGTAGTTCAAATGTTTCACCCAAATTAGATGTAAATTACAGAGCAGAGAACTGTCTAAGTGTTGACAACAGGAAGATGGCAGGACCACATCTGACAGCTTTAATAACACTGTTAGCTCATAACTACAGTTTGTTCAGAAAGTCCAAAACACCCTGGTCCTATGACATCAGTGCTATGGGTAGGCAAATTAACAGCATTACTTATAACTCTTGATGCGGGAACAAGTTCCAACACAGAGCCGTCCAACCAAAGATACCTTCACGTTTACTGTCACAGTTTCTTTTGTCGGGATTATCCAATCAAAAACTCAAAAGGTGTTTCCCATGGCATAGCATGCAGCCAGGCAACACTTAATGCTAACAAAGGTTGTAACGCTTCATAAAATGCAGATGTTAGGAGCAAAATTTTAATTATCTGACGTTTGTAAGCCAGTTACTGCAGAGTAAAGGAAATAGAAAGAACAACAAGTAATGCTTTATCTGCCCTGAGAAATATTTCCAAAGTATCTTGAGATTTTCTCCAAATTTCTTAAACATAGTTTTATTAAACTAAACTATTGTTAGTCTACAGGCAGTGCTGATCAGCAGTATGCTCCAGACAGAGATAATAACAGTAATCTGATCACCCAATGTTTAATCAATCATGAGGTGGTTTCACGACAGGAAAAAACGGGACTTGGAATCACATTTCATAATAAAACAGGGTAATTTACATAAAGCCTTGGTGGAATTGCTAAAGCCAACTCACTGCTCAACTGTGTTCGACTTGATCTTTGTTCCCTTATATGTTAGGCAAAGATGCCAAAAAAGGGAATACAGGTCAAGAATTAGGATTAATTAAAGCTTTTAGAGACAAAAAAGCAATGAATAGAAAAAAGTTTACGTCTTTAGAGTGTTTTTGTCTAGAAAGAACTGTGAAGGGAAAATCTAACCATTTAAAACAATATTACCACTTCCAAGTTATTGTGAAATTGAAGTTATTTGCCAACTGTGTCCAACGGTTTTACACCTAACATAACTATGTTGAACACCTAGTCTATTAAGTTTACTTCAGATGTGCTGATGACCAGTAACAGCCAAATACCAAAACCATTTTCAAGCCGTGGCTCAATACATGCTCTCCCCATAGCAAAAGAGCTGTTAAGACAATAAAATAACCTAAATGTTTTGATTTAATTTGCCAAAACATCCTCAAAGTGAGTTTCAGGAGGAGAAATGTTTTGCAGGTTTGTGTGGAAAGTTGAATTTAACTGGGTTTATTGCTTCCCTGCAATAAGTCAGTGTAATACCGCTTAAACTCCTATCCCAGAACTACCAACAGAGCAAATGAATGTCACAGGGGCATTCCTCAAAAAAGAACAAGACAGGAGAAGCAATGAATGAACAAAAGCCCAGATTTAATTTAAGACCTACAGTTTAAAATGGGAGTCTCTTAAAGGCCTTGAAGAAACATTGCAACATGAAGCACATTTTTAACAATGTTTTCCCTGTATATAAAGAATTGTAACATCAGCACATACATAAAAATAAAATAAATATTTATGAAGTCCAATAATAGAATGACAAAATGCTCATTAGCTACATCTGTTCTTTAAAGTACCTCATTTGTAAAATTGAGAATTTTATATACTTTTCTTTTATTTATTTATTTTTTTACAGTTCTTAACTTCAAGGTCTTTTATTTTGTATGCTCAAAAATAACAAAACACAAAAATAATAGCTAATATTTCATAACATTTGTGGAATTTCCTTCCTAATATACGTGTCTGAGCAAACACCCTCTATAATACTAAGACGATTATCTAATTATCTCATTACCTCATTATCTAATTCTGAGTAATTTAATTTTAATCATTACTTTTAGCCTGTCACAACCACAAATTTCTGCTTCACCACAGTAGAGAAATTTGAGTTTGATCTCATTGTTCAGTTGTTGTGAAACTCCTACCTGTCCTAGTGACTCGAGGGCCTCTGGCCAGATGTGCAGGGCGCTCCACCGGCAGAGAGGGCCGGAGCCTCTGGGATCCCACTTCCTCTTTTACGTGTCACTCAAACATGCTCCTTAAACAGACAAAAGAGAGCCAGACAGAAAAATAAACATTTGTTTCACTGAGGATGTTAGGAAATAGCAGATATGCTGGGAAGAAGAAATGTTAACACTCTTGTGATCTCTAAGTCGTACAGGGAGGAAATATTTTTTAAATAGTAACAAACAGCTCCTGGCAAGAGGCGCTGTGTAAAGTGTTTCACACATACAGTGCACCAAACCACAATCTTCACCTCAAAAGGAAAAAAAAAGAAACTGAGTCCCTCACTGTGCACAACCTATAACAACACTTACTCACTCGCTCATGGTGAAACTAGTCTTGATGTCCCCAACTACGTTTCCATATATCAGCACTTCAGACTCTGCGCCATCATCTTTCACTCAAAAATATCTAAATACTGACTTTGAAAAGTCATACATTGCTAATTAAACTCAGGGTCATTTCATAAATGCATCATCCTTAATCGTTCTACAACCATCCAAAGGTCAAACCAAACTGGAGACATTTGGACGGCCTCAAATAGGAAAAGAAAAAATGCACATTGAATGCCAAAAGGAGGTAGTGGTGGACAGAAATATGGGTAGACTGTTGATAAATTCCCAGAGCTGCTCACTTCACCGGATTAATCTGCTATTTTGGTAAAATCCACTGAGATGAGATGAGAGTGAGAATAATTCAGCATGGGTTTATGTGTGTGTGCATCTCTGTAGCCTTCATTCTGGCCTCTGGCCTACTTTAAAGCCAAGTCTTCATCCTGGTCTGCTGGGACTTGATGCTGCCTGTCTGCGTACAGTAAGAGTGTATTAGCCCTGCGTTGCAAGAGCAGCCATAGCATAAATCTCTTCCTGCCAGCCTACACACTCCTGCAATAGTGGCAGTAAGAAGGATGTGCTGCAGTGCAGCTTTGCATCAGCTCATGAAGGATTCTGACCACCGAAGGTGTCGGTCTCTTTCATCCTGGGTGACTCATCACTCCTTATCTAACTTTGTCTTTTTCTCAATCATGCTTCTAAAGTCGTCTTTCTTTCCAACCCTCTACTGAACCCTCACAAAAACACAATGAAACGTAATCCATCTGTAAATTTGAAGAAAAACGAGTAAAAGGCTTCTAGAAATACTCTTGAAATTCCCAAGACAGACTCAAAGTAAACCTACAGAGCCATACCCAACACTGCAGCGCGAATGGCAAATCATGTGTCTTTGCTTTGTCTGAACTGTAAACCTCTTCCTGTCCTCATTTCTAACTTATCTCATGCTGTAGGAGTGTGAAATGTCACCACAGGCACAAAGACGAAGAGCCGACAAGAGGAAACACATACGGTTCCACAGCTCTTTGCTTAAGCTACCGTTAAGGAAATGAAACTTTAAATTAAATTCATTCTTAATAATAAAAGACGTTTTTCTGTCTACGTTTAATTAAGTTTCTATCCAGCAGTGCAGCAAAGGTATAAATTTCCAATCACAGATACATCATACATGAAATATTACCCTATACTGCATCCAAGCAGTCAGTTGCAATGTATTATGTTTTTCCACTCCAATACTAAAGCACCAATCAGAAACTTCAAATTGGATACCAACTTTATCGTCACACGGCAAATTTTTCTCAGTCACTTTAACTTTTTCTAACACGTATCCAAAGTACTACTACACACACAGTCTGAAAACCTGGACTTCCACTTAAACTATTGACTCAAACAGAACAATGGAGAAGCTCATGAATAATAGTTCCATAAGATCATGAGATGTAGATACAGTGTATAATAAAAATCACATTTAAACACAAAATATTATTGGACTAAAATGATCTCTTAACATCCTCACTTCACAGTTGTTCAGCTATACACTAAGAACGAACACATGTAAATCAAAAGGGTGGCTCTAACCACCTCCTACTGTTGCTTCAATCTCGGTTTTACATAACGGTCCCTGTTAATAATCCAAAAGTCCAACAGTCTCCTCTTCTTCTCAGCCCTCTTTTCATTCACTCTGGGTCCACGTAGTTCCTGTCATGAATCCAAGAGGCCAATGACTGAGGCAGAAAAACAAATGCAGTAATAAGGAGGGGTTTACTGGCAGACAAATGAAAAAGAAAATCATTCCTTTCTCTACGCAAAAAAAAAAAACACACACAACCACCCTGGACAAAAATGTAAGCACGCTTTACTATTAGCACCAAAACTGCCTTGTAAATGCAGACGTGCTACAAAGCCTGTCTGATCCTGAACACAGTTAGAAGACTTTGTTCTGGACTGTCTGAAAGGTAGCGTGGGCAGAACTAAACCCAAACAAGTAGTCAAATTAATCTTTCCCAATTCGCCGAGCTCAGAGCGAACCCTCTGAGCAATCAGGCGAGTCCAAGGCTTTATCCAAACTGTTTCACAGAAAAAGCCACAGGGGAGATATATTAAAGCTTTACATTCTCTGAGCAATGAACCGCTTGCAACGTGTGAGTGTTTGGTTCCCAGCCAGGATCTCTGGACGTGTTATGTGACTCTGTTTGTAGCTTATGTTGTAACAGAGGGAGTCCAAAGATGGCATCTTTTGTAGTCGCAACAACAAACAGCGCTGCGCCAACCTTGGTCCAACTGGTTCCTCTTTTCTTTCAGTCAACCTCCTGCTCTGAAAAAGCCCTCCTGTCTACAATTCTGGAGTAAAGGAAGGTGATGCAGAGGCTGTAGCACTACACACACACACACACACACACACACACACACACACACACACACACACACACACACACACACACACACACA
>CAEGAF010189439.1:0-33836 GCA_903067075.1 Micropoecilia bifurca | reverse complement strand
TTATCACACACACACACACACACACACACACACACACACACACACACACACACACACACACACACACACACACACACGCACACACACACACACACACACAAAATAGGTGAACTGTATCAAAGAAGCTTTTAGTTCTTCCCATTTCAGTCAGAACAATACCGCCAAGAGTCAACGGAGGGCAGCATGGCCGTACAGAGAAACTCATCTGCAAGCACTGGGACGGAGTAAAGTATCCACAGCTTTAAAATAAAATACAATCTCATGTCTTTTTTTATTAAATACCTTTTCGGCATAAATGAAAAAAGAAAAGCAGCACGGTATTTCATTTGCCAATATGTGGAGATACTAATGTGAGCCCTTTTCCACCTGAAAGAAAGAATATTCCTTAAGATCTGCCGTGATGTTTGGCAATTTCTGTCTCCAGGGAGTTGGATTTATCCCCACGGTGCAAATTGGACTTTTTGAAAAGCTGCTTTACTTTGTCTCTGAGTGCTGTTATTCTTCAAAGCAGAGAAAATAGAGAAATCATATATACATATATATCAATGTTTTTTTGTTCTTTTGGTGTGTTGCTGATATCAAAAATATTACTGTTCTATACCTAAAAGTAAAAAAAAACATTTCAAAATGACAAAAGTCAAAACCATAGAACATATTAGATATAATGAAAACCATGATGCGACGTCCAATTACTTATAAATTCACATTCTCTGAAATGTGCTTTGACATTTGGGTTCAGACGTTTTTACAGTAAAACACTTAATTAAAAATGTTTAGTAAGAGTTTATTCAAATGTTATTTTTATGTGAGAAAACCGGGTTTCTTGTCTGGTAATCAGCAGCAGATTGATGACTTAGGTCAAGGTTTTTCTCAACCATGTTTTAACTTTAGTTGCCATCAAAATACGCAGTCGCAATCATGAATCATTAGACATTTGTTTGGTTTAATTTCACTTTCCACACTCAGGCTTATTCAGTTCAGCTTAAATATTTAAAAAAGTACCAAATCCTGAAGAAATCAGATCATCTTGTAAAAGTTCGCAACAAGGCGGGTCAAAGTCTGAACGCCTGAAAAAGTAAGTGTATGTGTGGAGATTTATGGATTTGGTGAAAGAGGACATGAGGGTAGTTGGAATGAGGGAAGACGACAAAAATGAAGATGTGGCGAACACTGGAGGGAAAAGCTGAAAGAGAAGAAGAAGAGCTCTGGTGACTTGACCTTAAAATGGCTCTTCAGGCTGGAAACCTCTTCAATATGGCCGAATTCAAACAATCCTGCAAAGTCAAGTGGCCCGACATTCCTCTACAGCGCTGGAGAGAGATATATGATAGCGCTGCTCGGTTTTATAAGTTATGTCTGCAACAACAACGGCTCAGTCAGTAGTTTGGGTCACAAGCATGTTTCTTTCCTAAGCTAGCTTAGCTTAGAAAAATCCTTCTTAATAAACAAAACTATTATTTTAAAATTACCTTTTTTTGTATTTCTTCAGGTTCTCTTTTTTAAATAATAAAAAAAAACTGGTGATCTGATGTGACAAAAAGCAAAAAGTAGAAGAAATCCATAAGGTGTGAAATGACTTTTTCGCAGCTCTGTATTCTGTGCTGCTTCCTCGTTCGACCCGTCGCTTATCTGCTGTCTCTCAGGTTTCGTCGCCTCTACACGCCACGTTTGAGTTTGCTAATTACTTGCACTTAGTTTTGTCCCTTTTTTGCATGGATGCTGCGTAAACAGTCCCCAGCGGTCAGTTGTCCTTTCGCCCGTCCAGCCGGGTGTTTGTTGTGTGCTTTGAATCCCTGAGCCATCCGACTCTCGCTTTTATTTCCAGAATGTTTTCCCCGCCTTTTCTCTCAACGCTCGCGGACGAAAAGCAGACGCAGAATACTTTCAAAACACAAAACTGTGCACCGCTTCATCCTCAGAGACGGAGCTCTGTGTGACTCTCTGTGTCTCAGGGACACTTCTTAGAATTTTGTTATCTCTGAAGAATTTACTCTTTTTTGGGGGGGGGAACAAACTTTTATAACCTGAAATATACTTTTTAATACTGTTCATTTCTGCCTGGTTTGAAAAAAAAATAGTAAAAGAAAGAAAAGTAATAATGAGCTCAGTCCTTCCCGGCCCTGAAACATTTGCTGCTCGTCTTCCCAAAGCTGCCAGGAAATCTAACGAGAGGACAGTGAAACAACAACAGAAAGAAATCAAGCAGAAATACATCAGAGCACATACAGAAAAAAAAGCTCTCTAGGTCATGATGCTGGCACTTTAATTTCAAAAATACTTACATTTTTCTTGTCAGGGGAGATTAATCTATAATTAATCCCTGTTTAAGCCGGAATCCACTTGTGGATCAGTTATTGAGCTGGCTTACATTTGAACAAACACCAAAGATAGAAATAATCCAGGAACCCAGTGATGAATGCAAATCACTGTCCGTCATTAATCATCAGTCTTGCATTGCAATATTTCTCTCCGTATCACCAGATACTTGTCAGATACTTATCAATGTAGATAACTAATGTCACACCGTTAACATTATGTAGGAAATATCTATCAAATTTGATGCCGAGTTAGTCGTGTTGTTGGGAACCGGTAATGGCAACCAAAGTTAAATAGACAGGCGTGTTATTTGAGTTAAATGAGGTGAGGAGCCGCTGATGAGAAAGCGCCGCAGCTGCTGGGGGCAAAGCGTTTCGTAATCTGTGCAGGAGACGCTTACTGTAATTTTCCACAGCAAATCCCAACAATGAATGTGAAACGTAAAGACCGCGGGGAGCCGGAAACAAAAGAGCAGCGACTGTGGGTTTTTTTTTTCCCAACCTGTGGAGAGTCCAGAAGCCTTTAAACTCAAGAGATACAGATTGTTTTTTTAATCCCCTCCTCCACACACACACACACACACACACTGAAAAAAGTGCTTTTTTTTAACTGCAGCATGAAAAAAGAGGCATGTCACGCTATAAAATTATGGACCAGTACCAAAGGAAGGCCAAAGTCTGGCTTTAATTCACCGTGCAGAGATAAGAAGTCATGCAGATTTCAGCCACCCTAGAAAACTTGAGCTTTTTTTTTTATTATTATTATCTTTATTTTATTTTACAAAAGTGTGGCAAGTATAAATGTAGGCACTGGTTATCAACAAAAGCCTCTGCAAAGGAAAGAAAAAAAAAATCCATGCTATCATCATCGTCCTCCCTACAAAATCCGGTTGGGCGGATGAGGAATTTGTCCGATCCGTACCGAGCCTTTTGAGTCCCAAACATAATCCAAAAGTTACAGAAGAAAGTCACAAACGTTTTCAGACCTTTGAGCCTTTAAAAGTGGATTTTTCCTCATAATTACTGTTAATGAATTACTTGGCACAAATCTTCTATTCGCAGAACTGATAAGAGGCAGTAGAAAATCAACTTTATGTTAACATGCGCTGCTCTGTCAGCTGCTAAATCCTTCGTTTGAACGACACAGTGAGGAAAATGTGTTTCACCAGACCTACAAGTCTTTAGAAAGTCTTGCAAAATTGCTCATCTTGCTCCTCCAATCAATGGAGGCTGTAAGAAAGACAAAGCATGTAGTATACAGTATGCTACAAACTACAACAATCATTTTCTGTCAGTTTTTTTTCTCCAATTACAATTCAGAAATAGTGTTAAAGTTAGGGTCTATTTTTAACTATGTCTCTCATGTTTATCTAGAGACAGCAACAACCTAAATGGACCAAAAAAAGTCAATAGAAAAACAGCCAATAGCATTTGTGATTTATTTTTTTGCTGCCTGGTCAACATTTCCATCTCTGACTGCAGCTGGTACAGACTCATGAGGACTGGGAGACCTGTGAGTGCTTCCAAAAGAGAAAGAGAATTTGGACCTGAAGAAAGTCCTTGTTACTTTTACATGCCCTGGCTTGAGGCATATTACACTGAATAAAGTTATAGTTTAGACCAGTAGATGGCGCTGTAAATAAAATCTCTTTGCATTCGTGAACAGGAAGCAGGAGAAAACAGCACAACTCCAGAGTTTGACTTAAAGCTTTTCAACCATTTTTGAAACTCTATTTAATATTTTCAAATTGTTATTCTTACTGTTATTTTTAGTTCAGTTACACAACTTTCACCACTTGTTTGCACATATTAGAAAAAAACTTTTTTCTTACATCTTTTACAGCAAAAAAAAAAAAAAAAAAAAAAAAAAAAAAAATATATATATATATATATCATCTCCAGTAGGCAGACAGACAGGCCGCCAGCACTGGGCTTCAGTGACACACTCTCCCTGTGTGTTTTAAACTTTAAGCAACCTGGAAAACCTGAAACATCTGCTGAATGTACTATTCATGAGACACTGAGCATATTTTATTTACCCCCAAGAATGTGTGGCTCGAAGCTAAAACATTCAGAGTATAATCAGGTAAAACACGACCTGCAGGAAAAAACAGCACTGTGCCATCTTGTAACAGTGGAGAAATCCATCCAAGACCAAAATCATGTTCATTTGGTTAATTAATCAAAACTGAGCAGAAACAACCAGAGACACAAATAGCGCAGCAAATCAATAGAAATCAACACATCAGAGCTTTTTCCCCCAAGCTCTGCTTTCAAACAGGGAACAACAAATTAGGCTTGGTTATTAATTACATTTATATTTATAACCGTTTGTCTTTATAACCAGCATGGGGTTTGTCTGGCGGTGCAGCAGGGCCACACAGCGTGGCAGCGAGGGCCTTTTGTCGTTCTCATTCTGTCCGTGCCACAGAGAGATCTGAACTTTGCTTGAGCATTATGCAGAATTTGCTTTGTTGGCTGAGCTGAATGTGCGACCGTGAGCCTGTCAGTCACCCAGTAATTGCTTCGCCACTGCCGCGTTCCTCCTCGGATTACCCAAAAGATAGCGGAGCACGTCAGCTGTTAAATTGGGGGGAAACAGTTCCTTGAGCGAGCTAGCAATGCAGACTTTATTAAATTACATGCTGCCGTCTTTGCTGAGGCTTTCACAGCATCTCTGCGTCAGAAGCAAAACACAACGTAATTCATGCCTCCTGAAGGGTGACTTTGCATGTATTGTGTGAATTAAAAAGATAGCGAGGATTTTTCTTTTGTCTTTTCTTCTTTTTTTTCATAGCAGAACACATTGTTTCATTTTCCTGAAGGTGCTATAGGGAGCATCTACTTTGAATTATTTATGACATGCTCAAAGACCATTTAGTGTCATTTATGGTCATTTATCACAGCATCCGGAACTATTTCCTTTTAAAGCTGCACTGAGTGTATTTTATAATGACTCTTAAACCTTGGTGTAAAGAATTTTGATTCCATAAACAAAGTAGAATCGACTTCCAAGTTTCTTTTTAACTTTATTTTGTGTTTTTAACAACATAAATTCATACATTGAGTAGCAACATCGTGACTGTAGCACGTGAGAAAAACTACTCTGTTCTCTCTTACTGATGTTTTTCTCAGCTCTCTACGGTGTTTGAGTTTGTGTATTCACCACAACAGTAAACTACTTAATTATAGTTATGTGTTAATTCTAATAATTTAACATTTTTCCCTGAATCTCTCTTATCTCAGTGTGCGCTGTTCATATTTTTCCCCCCTGAAACATTGCCTCTTTTTCTACCCCGCCCCGTTTCATAGCTCGGTTTGCTCTCGCCTTTCTTTTTATGGATTTCTTTTATGTTCCAAGCCTCCAGATAACGACGGCTCTGGCAGACATTTTGTTGGATTTTATGTACGCGGTTTGTCTGCTGTGTTGTATCTGGGGGTTTGAATATGCTTTGGCTCGTCAAACTCGATGTTCCTCTGTAATTGTACTTCCAGGGTTTGGCAGGAGCAGAGGAGTTAGGCTGGGTGGGGGGGAATAAATAAAATACGGCTCGCACTGACAACCGAAATTCTTTTCCACTCAACACAAAATCACTTCTTTGAGCTTTCTAAATGCCATCACTTCACCCCTTAACTGTCACCATCAAAGCACTTCGATGTAAGTCAATGAGTCTGTGAGGACACCGATGTCCTCATGGCAGTTAAGGGGTTTTAACTTGGAGGGGGAAACCTGGGTGAAGTTGCCCCCCAAGCCCCACCGCCCTCTTCAAATCAAACAAATTTGGTGTCAAACATCTGTGCTGCGTTTGTGCTGTTGTTGCAGCAAAAAACTTTCGTTTGTGTTGCTATCGTTTTAGAGACATTAATGAAAGTGTAAAGGTCAAAAGGTCAACCTGCCCCAACCGCCACCCACCCTCCCCCAAATCAGACGAAATTGGTGTCAAGCGTTTGTGCCGCAAAAAAACCCCCCCAAATATTAATTTGTGCTGCTGTCATTTTGAAGATAGCAGCAGAATAATGTCGCAAGCAAAAGGTTTTGCTACAAAACATAACTCAGGCTGAAAACGAGTTTTAAACGACGCCGGACACTCGACAAACAAAAGTTCAGGTAAGAGAAACGACCGACTAATGTCTAATTTCTCTGCCGAGGTAAAAGACAGCATCCGTCACGCCGCAGGCGCCCAAACGTGAGCTCAGGGGGCCGTCGTTCAGACCCAACCCCACTCAGTCGTTCTCCTTACCCTTCACGCCGCAGGCCTGTTGTGCTGTCAAGCTGACACTGACTGATTCGGATCAGTGGGCCCTGAGAATTTGTCTTGACTGCAGACGGTTGGGGAAACGGACCGTTCATCACCTTAATGGAAGAGTATTGATTGCGGAGCAGGAGCATGATACCCTTCTGCAATAGTAATGGACTTCCTGAAATCACTGATGAAAAGGCATCATGGGGAAGGGATGTCCTGGAAGGAGGGAGACGCTGTTCCCCTGATTGTTGGCACCTTGTTATCTGTTTGAATGTGTGCGTGCGCCACACAGGACTCTCTCCCCCTTTTTTTGTTTTATGTTTTTTTGTTTTTCAATCTCTTCTTTGACGGATAAACGTATTAAAAGTTCCCCCGTAACAAATCCCGATTAATCTGCTCTTGTTTCGATGCGACAGACTTTGGCTGCAGAGTAATTACCTCGCTGTGCAAAGTTGTGTCTTCACTTCCTGTAAGCTGTAAGGGAGGCTCCTGCGTTGCATTTCACTACGTTACATAATTACCAATCAGATGGCCGTTTCTGGAGCCGACACCTCCTGGGACGGCAGCAAAGCCTCGGATAAAATCACTAATCCAGTACAGGAAGACGCGGCGCTGCCGAATTTAACACAGGCGCATATAACTGATGCGATATTTATTGGGTTTCCACCCAGAGGGACGGCCTGTTTACAGCTTTTCAAAAGTCTGTCTACCTTGTTAAATACGAGGCGTTTGTTTGTCACAAAATATTAGACTATAATTAATCATTTCAAAAATGTTCTACCTAAGGAATAGTGTTTGATTTGTACAATTTAACCACAAAACAAACTTATTTGTTAGACTGAAATGAATAAGTAAAAACACAGAAAGTACGACTTTTCTCTGCCTTCATGTTTGCCCAGATTTTTTTTATTTTTGTCACATTAAGTTTTCAAATCTGATGAGAATATTTGAAAACTTTTTGTTTTTATTCCAGTGAAATCATTCTCTCTTTTTAAAAAATTCCTTTTGTGTATGTGTGCTTGCACTCTGCAGCTTTCTGAGGTCAGATCTGACCGGTTTCTAAAAAAAAGATTCAAAGTTTAGTTCCATCTGCAGAAGAGAATCCGCAGGTGGAGAAGCTGCACCGACACCTTTCACTGTGGACCTGGCATTTTTATTTTTATTTATTTTTGCTTTTTTCTTCCTGCATTGTTGTTTCCTCCACACTTTTCTTCAGGATTTGCGACTCCAACTTCAACTTTTGTTTTACCAGACCCATAAAAAAAACAACCTCTCTTGGGGAGATTTTATCCAGGCATTGATGTTTCATTAGCAGTTAAATCACCGAGAGTATTTTTGGACATTACTGGGGGTTTTCTCTTTTTTTTCTGATGAGGAAGTTTCCAGTGGATGTGATTTCAGCCAAGTTGTGGGGAAGAGTTCAATCTTGAGGACTCACCTTAACTGAGGCAAATGAGCCCTGCGGTGCTTTCAGAGCACCGTTTCTCAGCCCTGGTCCTCCGGGGGGCCGGCTGCCCTTCCTGTTTCAGATCGTCTCTTTGCTCCAGCGACACCTGACTCACATGATTGAATTACCTCCCTCAGCATGTCGCCCGAGTGCTGCTGAAGCCTGGCAGCCAGCCGTTCAATTAGGTCAGGTGTGAAGCAGCAGGGAAAGGCCTAAAACATGCAGAGAAAGTGGACCCTAAGGACAGGGGTTAACACACCTCTTTGGAGTGGAGGAAAACGGGCAGGAATCAGGACGAAGAATAAGGGCCAGTGTGAGTAAAAGACGGCAGAAGATCATGTTTCTACGAAAGAAAAAGTAAGACATTTCTAGATCAGTTTCACGTTTATGTGGAAAAATCCAATTGCAAGAAGAAACAAAATATTTTCCTATTATTTAAAGCATAAATTGAAATACTGCATTAAAATATTCTCTGGGGTTGTAACATCAGACGTTTGCGTGAGAAAAAACCCTCAAAGATTTACAAAGCTTACAAAGTGAGACATCTGCAGCAAAAAAACAAAAAAAAACACCAGATGTTTTCCAAGACTGAAGATGTGAATGTAAAGATAAGCCCATCCAGATGATTTATCAGAACGCCATCGACGTGACCTGGCGACACAACTCTCACTTTCCAGAGGCCAATCCGCTAAATTCAACGCTTAAACCTTACAGGATGTCTTTTTTTTGTCTCAAATGTTTGATGTAAGTCAGAGCTATCCTAGTTTTAGTGTATTATAAGAGCCTTTAATCATTGAAAATGGTTATTTATAGTCAAAGAATATCTACATTTTTCTTGTAACCTAGAAATCATTGAGTTTTCTTGGTGGATATTCACGCCTTTGTTCACGTTGGCATTGTTTTTCCTTTTATCTGCAATGGCCCTTATAACTCTGTCCAGTTAATTTGTTCATGACTTAAGCAGGTGATCATATTTTCACGTTGGTCAGATGGGTTCAGATAACTTTTTCCTTTACTAATAGAACTAAGGTTTCATATTTACTTTTGTTATTTGTCTATTATTAACATTTGTTTGACATTCTTGAACAAATAAGATGTGGCCTTTTTGTATTTTAGGCTCTTATTATGAAAATCTAAAAGCAAGTTGAGTCTCCCCTCCCCGACCCAAAACATAAAAAAGTCTTGTAAGATCATTTTGGCAGCCATTCCTCATGTTGGAACACCTGCACATGCAATCAAATAATTTCAATCTTAACAGACGGCATAAGATCTACATTTTAATATTCTGAACAGTGAGTGCAAAGATCCGATGTGGTAGGTAGGAAAATATCTACAAAAATATAAAACACCAAACCGGTGATCCATAGGGACAAATAAAAAAAAACATCCCAGCTGTTCTTTCAACGCCTTCATCTTGGAAAGTTTGTTGAATAATCAAAATCTGCCCCAGTTTTTTATTTAGCAGTAAAAACAGTATAATTTTACTGGTAATTCAATTCATCATCCGCTGGTCACATAGTGAAACTTAGAAAACTCAACAACAAACTAATGACCAAATAACCAGCCGTCAGAGTCGGGTTTGAATGTAAAAGTGACATTTCCAGACTCTGATTGTGTTTCAGTTTAACCTCTGATTTCTCACTGGTGTTTTCAGCAGAGAAAAAAAAGAGTTTGTTATAGAATATAAAAAAAAGCCACTCAAAACTACTAAATATATTACTAAATGATGGGAACGGCTCTGCATTATACTGGAAAACTCATTTGTTCTGCTGAGACGTTTTCTTGTGTTTTCCTACCAATCGGGGTTCGTGGCAGAATGAACAGGAAGTTTGACCCGGTTCTGTTACCATGGCGTTGCTGTCGCTGTGACAGAAGCAGCAGGTGGCCTACAGTACACACTCATTCACTCAAAAAGACACAACAGGACGAGAGAGGATGTCATCCCTAGAAAGGTTGATCATTTTAACAAAAACACAGACATGCTGGTCATGAAGCAACTGTTCAAATGAACAAACCTTTATTACAGGAACTGGATGATTTATGAACATCTAAGTTTTCATTCCTGTACATTTGACTTGTGGGGGAAAAAATCCATTGTAATCAATGTATTTTAACAAAATCACTAAAGCACCCGTAACATTCCCTTCAAAATAAATATACCAAGCATTATTGTTATTGTGACTTTTTTTTATTGATTTAATTTTATTTATTTATTGATTTAATTTTATTTATTTAATCTTTTTTCAAATTTATACGTTTGGTATTTCAAATAGTTTATGATCTCATGCATTCTAACAAGGGTCCCACAGAATCACAGATCCTCTACCATGCTTACAGTGGGCATAAAATGCACAATTATAATATAATATAAATATAATATAATATAAAATAATATAATCATTTTTTATATAAAAGCTTTGGCTCTTCTAAAAAAAAGAGAGAGAGAAAAAAAAAATCTGCTCCAGTAAACTTATTTATGCAGAATCAGACGTATGAAAGCCTGTCATACAGACAGGAAGTGGCTGATTTAAATAAGCCACCCTATATGTAACACCCGGCGTTGTTTACTTGACACGAAGCTTACATCCTCTGAAATATTTGATGGAAAGAAGCCTTTTCTCCACACAGCAGTGTAATCCCCTTATCCTGTGATGCTACATGTCAGAATCAGTGACAGCTTGTCAAGGTGTGGGGACCGATCCACAGAGCGCCGGACGACAGCAACATCCCCAGTGTGTGTGTGTGTGTGTGTGTGTGTGTGTGTGTGTGTGTGTATGTGTATGTTTGTGCAATTGCTGCTACAGAGCCAAATAACATAAGTCTCCAGTAGCTTGTGTTCGAATGCATTTGACAATCCCCCCGGTGATTAGTGGAACAAATGTCCGCCTGTCGCATTACAGCTGTTGTTTTCTCGGCCATTTGTGCAGCTTTCATGTCCTGCATGCTTTTTATTGGGAGATCATCTCATTACATGGTCTGAATGTGTGGGTGTCCACGGGGTTTGTCTTTTTTTTTTTTTTTTTTTTTGCATTGAATCACTATTATCTTCCCAACTATTTGCTTCTGCATGTTATTGATTTTAAGCCACCAGAGCGCATGGTGATGTCCTCACCTGGCCACATTTACATTCATATGGAAATGATGCCCCTTTATATCGCTATAAAATATGTAAATGGTTACTGTCAGTTTTCCTGTTTCCATCCGACTGACTGAATGTGAATCTCATTGTCCCGTTTCATCTTCTGCCTGCTTGAAAGTCACTCATACTTGTCAGTTTTAGTAACAAAGAGATGAATCAATCAATTACAATTAGATTTCTCACGATGACAAAGAGCCTGTGTCAACTTCTGCATCGAGCTTTTTCTCCTTCTCCTTTTTCTTCTTTTCATTCTTAGCCCCCCACCCCCAAACACGCGTGCGAGAGAAAAGAAAGAAAAATCTCCTTCCCACATGAGGTTTCTAGACTGCAAGAAAGCAAATGGAAAACAAAGGCACTGTGTTTGAAGATCAGAGGTGGAAAACGCTCAATAGTAAGAATAGACCTAACGTGCAGCGGTTCTTTTCTTTCTTTCATTATTAGGAGATGTTTTCATTTACAAGACACATTGAGAGAGAGACAGAGAGAGAGAGAGAGAGTATAAGAAAGATGACTCCTAATTACAGAAAATTCCAATGGGAGTATCTGAAGAAGGATGAAGGGTTTTTATTTAAATAATCTCACAAATTACTCTGACATACAAAGTACACACACACGCACACACCTATATCTACCTGGAAACAGACCACACATCCTCAGTCCTTCCCTGTTGGCTTCAGAGAACCTCTAATGGAACTGGGACGAGTTCAACCGCACTTCAGACTGAACTTGGGCAGCAATGAAAACGTGCGTAGAGGAGGGATTCTTCTGCTTTACATTAGCAACAGCGGCCTTATGCTGAACAGACTGTCTCTGAGGGATGATTTTAGGGATTTTGGACCATTTGTGTCCACGATGTTACTTGCACGCACTAAAATTGCCCAAACGTTGTTGTTCAACACGTTTTGTTTCTCTGAATAAAGAAATAAAGGAAAAAAACAAAACAAAAAAACAGGCGAGTTATGAGCAGCGGGGTGTGGGAAAAGCCATAGCCATTCCAGGGGTTTGAGTGCGATATTAATTATCCTGATGTGAGTCGAAGTAAGCTCACGCTGGGCCAGAGGGGCTGGGAGGAGATCATTAAAATCAGAGCTCAAAACGTGCACAGCGGCGTCTCACACACACACACGCACACACACACAATACATGACCGATGTGTCTGCTCTCGCGTGTAGCTACGCTTCGACATAATGTCAAACACACCCACAGACACACACACACATGGGCCGGGCGTGCGGACAGCTGTTAATCAAGCTAAGATAAATGTGGGTCAGTGTGGTTTTAACTACAGTGTCGGCTCGGTGTGTTGGAGCCATCATCAAAGGGAACAGGCCCGCGGGAGCAGAGTGCCAGCAACTTATGTGTTTCCAAACTGGGTTTTGTTTTATTTTTTATTTCTTTTGTATGCCAGGTGAACCACAGCAGTGTTGAATGAGGAGACACATGAAAGACTTGTTAGGACCTGCTAAAAAAAAAACAAATTGATACAAAAACAGCCTCCTATTGAGTGCTGAAGGTATGGAGGCTAAAGTTAGCATGTTAGCACAAAGCGGTCGGCTGAGGCCTTCGAGAGGATTTTATCAATATGAATACACTACGCACAAATTTTTAAAGGGCTGTAGCATGTATTTTCCAACCACTTAGTGCCATTTTATGCCAAATTAAGTAACTATGTTACATTCAGCTGTTATAAAAAATGCTGTATGTATCAAACAGGATGGAATTTAAGATGGACTTTGTAATTTGACGCTTTGAAATTGAACCTCTGTCTGTATTAAGAAGCTCCTGTCCTGACACACCGTCTTCAGCGAGTCAAGGCAAAAATGCTTCTCATTATGCCATTTGCAACCATTTTTAGTAGTGACAAACTACATCCTGAGAGCATAACTATATATAGTTGTGCTTGACATCAATAAGGATTCCTCAAACATGCATGAAAGAATCAAAGCAACACTCCAACTGTTTATTTATTTATTTTTTTACAGGGGAATAACATTGTAACATGGTATTAAGCTCAATGACGTTGATTTTGCATAATTGAAGAATCTGTATTCAGTGTAAACAATCCCAGGCTGGATTTGCGTCGGCCACATGGAGGTTTTTCATACCCGTCTGATGCGCCGGCGCTTCTTAGCTTTAACAAATCCTTTACATTTCCATCCGTCCTAAACTGTGTTTCAAAGAACTTATTTTTATGTAACAGTTATGGCGATCAGATTTGATTAGTTTGTGGATTATAGTCGAATCTCCCAGACATCTGATTCTGAAATGAGCTTTCTCTTCTTCACCGGCGGAGGACGGGCCGGGCCTCAGAGGCTGAGGAGCCCTGTGATCCAGGAGGCGGGACGCGTCAGAGCGGATCTTTCACATTGATCCAATTCGGTTGAGTCGGCTTATCAGTATGCCTCCTCGTCCCTCCCTTTGGAGGTTTGCCAAGCAAGACCCACAGAGAGGAGACCGAGGGGCAGAGCCCAGCGGAGGGACTGGTTAGCCTCAGGGAGAAGGGAATGCCTGGCCCTGTTGTCAGATCTCTCAGAT
The DNA here is from genome assembly GCA_903067075.1 of Micropoecilia bifurca. Lineage (NCBI taxonomy): Eukaryota > Metazoa > Chordata > Actinopteri > Cyprinodontiformes > Poeciliidae > Micropoecilia > Micropoecilia bifurca. The sequence continues at coordinate 20,156 of CAEGAF010189439.1, read as the reverse complement.
AAGCAAAAGATGACGAATGAATGAGTAAATGAATGAATGACTGATCCGAAGCAGTCTGCGATGATTGAAAACTGTCAAAAAAGAAGGACTTTTGGTCTAGGAAGTTTCAAATCAAACACTGTATTTAACTTGTCACAAAATTCACATGACTTGTATGGCTCCTACCCCGACTGCCACTGCTTATGGAACCCAGTCAACAAAGCAGAGCAACCCAAGAAATACCTCCTTTTTTATTCAAATATGTACAAAGAAGCAAAAATGCTGAAACGCTGAGTTCCTTTCAAACGAGACTAAACACCAACACCAACTAGAAGGCGATTAGTTTCAGTCTGGATTGTTCCTTCTCTTTGTTTTGCCTCTGCAGTGCAGCGTTTCCTGTTAGCTTACTGCGTTGTGTTTTTATCATGTAAAGCACTTTGACTTGCTTTGTTGCTGAAATGCGCCATAGAAACAAACTTGACTTGATTTGATAATTAGGCGTCGAGCTCCACACTCTACATAATAGCAGCTTTGTTGAGACTCGGTTTGATGCAGGAGACGAAAACCTTGCAGGCAGCTGTACAAACGCACAGCGCAGTTTGGTGTTTAGCTACATTTCTCCACAGGGATTGTCGTAATTAGATCAGACGCACGTTTTAAAAATGAAGAGCAGAGGGCAGATAAGCTGAATCGATTCATTTTGTGTGAGGTTCACCAACTCAGTGAGCGGAAGGAAAAAAATCTAGTTATGTCAGCTAATCCAGTACTGATGTAATGCTGACAAGTACATTAATTTTATTTATTTATTTATTTATTTTTGTTGGTATAACCGGCTAAATCAATTTCTCATTTTGCCTAAGATAAGATTGCAAATGGCAGTTTAGAAAAGAGAGCCGAAGGAACAAAAAATAAGAATATAACATTTTCACCACTTTGTCTCGAAATAGTGTCAACGCTCCTAAAGTCGCTCTTTGTATTCTCCTTCTTTTGATCGTTTTAAATGCGCTAATTGTCTTTTAGTCGTCTGCGATCTCTGTAAACCTCTTGATGTGCGCGGCTGGATGGGGTTGATCTTGAGCTCACCGGGGTCTCAACCTGGTTTAATGGGGGAGGGAAAGACAGGCCATGTCGTCTGAACTAATGGAGTGACCTGAATTAGCCAAATTAAATTAGCCATTTTCAAAGCCTCCGAACCTTTATTGGCAAATTTCGATGTCGCCGCTCAGGATATGAGAGGACGGCTCTGATATGTCATTGTTTGTTTGTACCAGTGGGAAAATTAATAATGAAACAAACATTGAACGCAGAGAAAGAAACGCTGGTTAACATGTAGGCAGATTCCATTGTGGTTTCTCTTATTAATGTAAAATTTAATTTGAAATTGTACAATTTAGGATGTATAAACCACTAAAACTGCTGCCTTTTTCTTACACTTACCTCTCTGATTGGTAAACAATTCTATGATTTAACTTTAAATTGTAGAAAGGAGAAAGTAGCTGGATAAAGTGCTCAGTGACGGCTGCCATGGAGTTCCACAGGGCTCAGTGCTTAGGACGCTTTTTTTATGATGATTCCACTAGATAAATTATTCCACAACATAAGATAAATTCACATTGTTATTCTATACTCGGGTTTACTACACAATTAAAACCAGACATTTACGTTGAGTAAAATTTCACGTCGTGTGACGTACCGTGGGGCTTGTTGTTGAAATGTGAAAATAAACTTCACTGATCGATTGATTGATCTGACTTAAAACAGAAAATGTGTTGCCTGGTTTGACGTCAGTGGGAATTATTTGTTTGTAATTTTTATTGTTTTAGGTTTGTATAGCACTTTCTGTATTTATTAGGGTTAGGGTTAGACTATAAGCATATCTAGATTCTTAGTTTGTACTTTTGTTTTAGGTTTTGCCACCTTTCCAAAAACTATGCCATGGGACCAAAATGCTTCTCTTTTTCTTCTTTTTTGAGTAGGCTTTAAAGTTTTCTTTTTCACTGAACTTAGTCCTGCAATAAATTAGAACATATACGTTCCCTACGAGTCTCGCTCGTCAGAAAAAAAGAACCTTTTAGAGAATAACGACCTTTATAAAACACCCTTTTCATTAGGCCCACGTTTGAATTTTTAAAAATGTCATATTTTCTGAAAATCAACGTAATCTCAGAGGGCGACGTCCGTAATTAATCTATATAATGCGTCTCAGTGATAAACCTCCTAAAATAAATGGACTTCTAAATAATATTCTAACTTATTGAATGGGCTCTGCGTATAAACGGGTTATTTTGAGCCATCCCTCAGGCATGAGGACCACTTTTCCTCAGTCTGCTGTCTTTACTGCTGCCGCCTGCCGCCTATGTGTGCATTCACAGTTATTGCTGCCATTAATTTTGTGACCCTCTCTTTGTTTTTCCTCCTCATATGAAGTACTCTCAACTCCCTAGCTGACGGAGAAAGATGGCTCCATTCCTGAGCGTGTGCTGTCATCTAGTTGTTCTCTCTCGTTGTGCGTGATCAGAACTGAACAGGAACCAAAGAGAATGTTTGACGCAATTAAATTCCTTTTTTTTTATTCATTTATTTTTTGTGATTAATGCTTTGTAATTACCTGAGTAAAAGCACCAGACCGAATGTAACTCGGTTTAAATCTGGATTGAATGGCAATGGGGTTGTGTTGGAATGAAACTATATTGACCGCCTTAGTTCTGTACCACTGACTGATCACTGAGTCAATGCAAACAAAACTAAATTTGATGAAATGTGTCATGAAGCAAGAGACTGTTATAACATGCATTTTCTACCAAAATGACACATTGAACAAATAAAAAAACACATGAAATGTTAAGCATTTATACTGTTTCTTTTTCTTTTTTTGTCAGGCAGCATTCCAGGTATCCATCAGAAAGATTGCATAAAGTCTCGCAATAGCGTCACGTCCCACAATATGAATGCTAACTAGCTCATTAGTGGGCTGCATTGTGACTGGAGTCTGATTCGGACCGTATGCAGCGGAGCGGTCAGAAGAGCTGCCACACGTAACTTGTTTGTGCAACATGGATGGAAACCGTTTTCCAAACGAATGAGCATTAGGTTGAATTATGATTAAATTAGCGTGTTTTTGTTTTTGTTCCCTGCCCTTAAGTGACCTTAGCCGTTTATATAACGTTTCACATTTTTTTGGTTTGTTTTTTAAAAAGCTCATTAAAATGCGAAGCGTTTTGGACGGGTTAAGTTGTTAGTGCAGCTCGAGGCAAATGGATGGACGCAGTTTAAGCTTATTTTGAAATATCATATTTATGATTCTCCCTCACCAGGAGCTATTAAATTCAACCACAATTACATGTTTGTTTGTATTTTTCCCCTGGATTTAGACAATATGTCCTATAAGCAGAGAGGATGATGAATCACTGGTGCCCACGTTTAGGTTCATCTGGTCAGTGTGATTATGTAAGCCAGACATTGTGCCGCAACATTTCTGCATAACATTCGATATTAACTGCCTGGCTTAAAAACAAGAGCATATCAAACAGACAATTCAAACATATTCAGTAATAGTATAAATGAATGAGACGTCTGTATGTCCAAGGCCTTCCTTCCTAGGTCCATTGTAAAAGCATAGGATAACTCTTTAGTTCATTCTTTCTGATTTTGTCAGATTTTCAAATTAGATTTTTTTTTCTTAATTCATTGTGATAGACCAGATAGGAAAAACGTTTGAACAACTAAACTTTTGAAACTTGTGAAGTGAGCTCCCTTGAGTCGACCGCTTTTTGCCGTACGTTTCAACCGTTCGTCGCTGGAACAGAGGCGGACATGATTGGATCCGTCACTATTCATTGAAGACGTCGAGCTTGGTCAGAAAAGCAGGCCTGAAGTCCCGCCACGGACTCTCACTTTGATTTACACCTGTACTTTGACAGGCCCATTCGAACCAACACATTTGATCTAAAGCATTTTTTTTCTGTTGCGTGTTTTAATGTCGCCGTACTGCTGGACTGTGCATCTCCTCCCCAGTCTCTCAGTAATCCGCAGTCTCTCTCTTTTCGGATTCTCTCGCATTTCTTTTCCCCATCAATCAGGGTTGAGAAAAAAAACCCTACCACAGCATGACTCTTCCACAGCCGTGTTTTAAAGTGAAGACGCTTCATGCATGTGCATTTCGTATAGCATTATTGCCTACAGGCCAAAAATATTCTACAAACCCTTACATAGGTTGTGATAAACTGCAAATAGGACTTCTTCAATAATGGATTGATATTGTCGCTCTTCTATGAACACCAGATTTGCGATGGGAACGCAGCATGAACAGATTCTTCCACCTGAGCACCAGAGCTCTGCAGCTCCCCGGTTGGCTGCTTCTCTAGTTAATCCTCTCTGAGAGAAGGCAGATTAGGTTGATTTCTTATTTTCTTTTCGTTGATGATCCGTCCTATATCATCCTGTCACGACACAGTGACAAATTTAACAAACATGTCAAACAATACAGTTTATAAAAGTCACACGCTGCAGTTTTAAGTGGTTCTGTTGTTCCTGAAAACCCATTGAAAACCATCCAGCATGTCATTCCCTTCCCTCCATCCGCGCACTACATTGCACCACTTTAAAATCAAATAAAACACATTTACACTTACGCCTGAAACGTGATTTATTGTTGGAGGGGGGAGGGGAAATAGGCATCTTTCTAAAAAAACAAAAAAGAAAAGGCTGTTCACTGCGGGTTTTTCTCCGGGTTATTTAAAGGTCGCCGTTCAACTTGAGTTCCCTTGTCCTTGGGCTGACAGGAATGGGACTTTTCACATCAGTTCTGCTGCAGTTTTTTTTCCTTCTTTTTTCTTATTTCCTCCTCGTTGCTGTACAGCAGGAAATACACTCGGAACGTGTGTATCTTTCAGCGTCAGAGTGTGGGTCAATTTTTAATCAGGACGCTCCATGACGACAGACTGAAGTGGGGCTACGCTGTCCAAGGTGCTGAAATCACTCTAGACTGTTTTTCGGCGAAGCTCTATAAAGGTCTGTTGTAATCATGCAGTTTCTTCTTCGTTTTATTATGTTTCCGTCAAATGAATTAGCTTTTTGGGAGCTTTATCATATTCAAAAACTCACCAAATTTGGCGGAGTTGGTGTCAAGTCTGCGTGAAAATTATGTATTTCAAGGTTGTCACAAAAATCACAACAGAAACAGCTCAACAGCGCCACCTGGGAACTTTCAAACTACGGTCCCCATTGACCGCACTTCCTCGTAGAGACATCAAATTTGGTACACTTGTCCAGGTCCCCAAGACACGGAAAGTTTAATTAATGTCAAAGTTCAAGTCAAACAGGAAATCGGCCATTTTGGATTGAAGTTCCTATTTTGACCCCGTTTTGTCCGTTTACAGCCTCCAGCTTGGACCAAGCTTTGGTCTCAACGTTTGCACCAAGCTGTAGCGGACTTCTTTCATTCAGCACCTTGCAACTATCCCACAATGGAGAGGTGCAGGTTTATGTAGCTACTACAAAATGAACCATCAACAGGCGCATTCCCACGTCAGCATGGCATCAAACCTCCGACCAATCAGACGACATTTGCACAGAGCTCTGTTGAAATGGTTTGAGCCACGTCTGGTGTCGAGTTCAACAGACACAAGCCTTTCTACTGACAAAATGGAGCAGTTTGTGTCATGAAATTGGCTCAATACGCAAGGCACACTCAACAATGAGAACCTCGACGTTCTGGCTCTGATGAACCAAAATAAACTCAAATATTTAATTTTGTCTAACAGAAATCTAGTAATTTAATCACATTAAGGACTTTGACTCCTCCTGGTTTATTCCATCAGCTATATTTCCTCACTGCATCAGTCGATCTCCACCAGACTTTTGGCGCGTCGTCAGATCGCGCTGATGGACGTATCGGTGCAGGTCACCTGGTGGCCGGAGCGGCGCTGAGCTGCGAGGGCCGTTAGAGGCTGATGGTAGCTTTAGTTTGGTTTTCACTAGAAAGTGGCTTTTGTTCCTGTAGCAGCGAATAAACACACTTTAAATTATGTGTAACAATGAATTTTACGCACAGACGAGGCAGCACAATTAAAGTGAACAAATGGGGAAAATGTGTATATATATATATAAATATATGGACACCCCCCTTCACTGACTCCCTCCTTTCCTCCACCCCTTTATTGTCGGTTTTCATCAAGCTCAGAGATAGAGAGACGAAGGAGAGATAGAGGGAGAGAGAGAGAAAAGGGGGCGGGAGCCCATTCAAGCACGGATAATTAGAAGAGCGGGTCACTATTGGTGGAGAGCATCCGGTGGAGGCAGGGGGAAAAAAAAGGAATCAAAAGCCGCATAACAATATCAGAGTCTGAGTGGAGCATCATCGGCGCTGACGTTCCAGTTTGATCCCCTCAGCGTCCGCGTCCAGCAGCGGGACTGTAAGCCTCTGTTCAGACAGACAGACGGACGGACAGACAGGCAGCAGCGGAGCAGCGGCGGCGGAGGAGAGGATCTCCTTGGTGATCTCAAGTGGGGACGCAGCAGCCTCCCCCCCCCTCCTCCCCTTTCTCTTTTAACCTCTCAGCGGATTTTTTTTTTTTTTATCTCTCTGTCTCCCTCTTTTCAAGTCGTTGAAGCAAGTAGGGACTCTGCTGCGGAGCTCAAGTGAACGGTTAGTAAATGTCTCTTGATTTGCGGGTAAAAAAAAAACAAAAACGCAGAAGGAAGCGAGCTCTTGAGGTACTAACACGGAGGGAGTTTTTATTATTTTTATTATTATTTATTTATTTTAAAAACATCGCGACCCTAGTTGACGTCTGACAGGTTTAATCCCTCGATGCCTCCCGGTCGGTGGACGCGTAACTGTCTGGGAGGAAACAAAAACACAAACAAAAACAAAAACAAGCGAGTTGTTCGTGTGACCGCGATAACCGCGTGATTGACGCGACCGAAGTGAGATGATGTTTTTATCATTAATATTATTGTCATCATTTGGATAAGAACCGGAACTGAACTGTTTGACCTGCTTTGTATGCCAACTTGTGATCGCACGTAGTAATAATGTGTAGTTGCTGGACATAGTGGATGAAGCATGAATGTGAAAGTTATTAACAAGACCAAACCTATGGTGATGCTGCTAAAAATCAAGTTGGTGTTGAGACCTGCTAATGTTTATTAATCAGTTGATCTGTTCTTGTGTTAGTATGAAAATGAAAATGTAAATATATGTATATATGGAAACTGATGTTAGGAAATAGTTATTTGTTTCAAAATTATTGGTATTGATGCAATACCAACAGAGTCTCAGGTTCTCTACCGCCCCTAAAATGGACATTTGGTGCAATATCTATATATATATATATATATATATATATATATATATATATATATATATATATATAAACTTTTTTTCTAGTGTTTGTTGCAAAACACCAACTCAATTTGGCAAATTCTGTAGATCAATAAATTAATCAAGTTTATTTGTACAGTAAATTTCAGCAACAATGTAGTTCAAAGTGCTTTAAATCATAAAACCCCTCCACAAAAATACAAAATCATCAACAGTTGAAACATTATGTAACTACTGGTATCTCTAACAACTCCTTCAAAAATGAACAGAACCAAAGTATTTATTTATTCCTACTTTACTTTTTGGAGTTTGGGGATTTTAAAGGAACATTTAAGCAACAATCCAAGACTTTATGTTTCCGTGGAGGTATAAATGTGATATGACAGCGAGGCCCATTTTCCTCTGGAATAGGGGCCATATATATCGTGCCACCACGCATAGTGAGTGGGACGGTGAGGAAGGTAAAACAATCTATTAAGCTCCCCGTGACAGAACCGCACCAAAACTGACGAGTGTTGGGGTTGCACAGTCTCTACAGCAGCCATTAAATATATGGAGAGTGGTTGTCTTTGCCTTCCTGTCCCACCTGAAACTGCAACAGCCACTTATCTTTACCAACTTGAACTTTCTGTGCTTTGGTGAAGGGGGACGAAGACTGAACTTTTAGGGAGATCTGACGCGAGACGAAATATGGGTACGTCGAAAAGGAACGTAGGTACAGCATGGAAGAGGATCTGTGATGTTGTGGGCCTGTTTCTCATCTTAAAATGCGAGGAGGATTTTAAATTAAAACGTGGTGGAATCTACCGCTGAAAATGAAAATATGGCCGAACCAAACGTCTGCAGGCCTAACAGGTCGACTCTCTCCATAGAAGTTCATAAAAGACCCACTGAAGATCATTGGGTGAATAAAAACGAACAAAAACTCACCCATGGTCTTAATCACCCATAGACTTCGCTCTTATAGAAAACCTTTACGGTAAGCTGAGGAGGACATTGAGCGAAGACCAGTCTGTGTGAAAAATGCAACAGTAGAAGATTAAATTATTGTCCAACTGGGGTCCATTGAGCTGTTGCACCAGTCATCATGTTACAAACATTATCTTCTTAATTTTGCACCACTTAAAAAGTTTTCAGTTTTCTCAGACGTCTTTGCAACAAATGACGATATTTTTTACGACCAATGAGAAGACTTCCCAAAAGGGTGCCAATATATTTTTGGATGTTTGTTCCCCTGTTACACATTTCTCTTAGAAATATGGATGGTTTTTAAGAGAATGTTACATTTGTAGATGAGGGTCGGTGGGCAACAAGGAGACACAAAGAGCTTTGAAGAACACCTTCTCCAACTGAGGGCATCTAATTGTTTTTGTAAGCTGACCAAATCAGCCTCTTGCACGATACAAAAGTTACACAAGGTATCTTCATTTAGTTTGTATTCAGGTCCTCATACTCTCTCTGACCATCACACATTCTGGCGTATTGCAGCAGGGCTGTTGTCTACAGCAGCGTTTGATCTGGTGAAGTTATTGAAGCCAACACCTTGACAATTGGGGTAATCTCCTGTTACGTCTGTCAGGATTTGCTGTCAGGTACGTTGCTTTGCTTTTGCATTACTCTTATTACTGTAAAAGTCCAGTGAGTGGCTGGTTGTAAAGGGTCAGCAGATGAGTCAGTAGATAACGTTTGATCTTACGGTCAAGCATCAGACGCAAGTCAAGTCCGGCAGATCTCAAAACGTGCTCCGCATCCGACTGCGACGTGAAAAGTGACGCTGCTGTCATTGGCTGAAGGATCCTTAAGTCGCTCTCTGCTGAGCGCAGCACACTCTCCATACGAGTCTGGCAGAAACATTGCAGCGACGCCATGGGAGTTGCCAAGAGCGATGTGCTGTGATTAGGTTAGTAGTTGCTTACTGTTTAATATTACATGTCCCCCACAGGGAGGACGGCTACGCATCCTCATCGCCGAGCATCAGAATCGGGTGTTTCTTTCCCCTACCTTGATGTTGGAGTTGTAAATGCACAGCTCTGCGGTTAATTACTATTCTGCACGGGGGGAAGCTGTGTGGAGCCAAGCAGCAGGCCACTAGATAGGACCTCGTTTGTTTAACTCGAAGGATTGTGGGGTTGGGGGTTGTGTGTGGGATCTGTCTTGCACTGACGGATGTGTATGGACAAGTTGACTCCTTGGGCCTGCGGAGATTTTTAATTTTTCATCGGCTTCCGTCTGCCAGACAATGATAACTGAAATCTCTCCACGGGCCATAATTGTATTGTCGTCTCGGTTCCGGTCCCGACCGTGGGCGGACGATGGCAAATACAAGCTGAAATGAGAGATGTATGAAAAAAACACAAACAAACAAAAGAAGTTGACCAAGAAAAAAAATATATATATATTTTTTTTACAGCTTCATCATCCTCTGTCTACATGCGTGGCTGTATAGATAACCCCAATATAGACTCAGTGCCTTGGTGTAATTTGACATCCACATGACATCCATCACTTGGAGTCGGCCGATGCTGCCACTTCCATGGCAACAATGAAAAATAATTTCTGAGGATTCATTGACTTTTGCAGACACCATTACACAGCCAATATTGCAGAAATGCAATACAGTGGGTTTGATAAGTAATCATTATAGAGGCAGTATTCCAATTTCATTTTTTTTGTTTTGTTTTTTTTGGTTTGGGACACACGTTTTATCTTTCAATTATATTGAAGTTTCATCTCAACTGCCTTAAAGGAAAAAAAAAGAAATAAGCAATTTTCTCATTTACTCCATAATCATCCATCTGGAACATAGGAGAGAAAGAAAGAGAGAAAAGTTTAATATAAACAGAGCAGAGTGGAAGACATTTCCACAAATATCCAAATGGAAGACATAGTGGATCTGAGTGGAAGAGGAATGTGGCTGCTGCTTCCGCATCCATCTTCCAACTTGTCGGATCTCGTTTGTCCCTTCACGTTGCAAAATCCCCGGCTTTTCAGTGAGCAGCCGGTCTCACGTGATGCCGTATGTAAATGGATCAGTGACTTACAGGAGTGGAAGGAGGAGAGGGCTGTGAAAAGGGGGCAAAAACAAAAAAAAATGTTCAAACAAAACCGCCTCCTCGTTTTTTGATCACAGACAATACAGTAACCAAGAAACTTTTAAGAACCCTCTGTGATGGGTTCGCATCCGCTCGGATCAACTCCTCTGACCAGCGCCCGGCTTGTGCGGCCTGTTGAGTCCCGGAGGACGTCTGTATTTGAACGGAAGTGACACAAGAGAGGAAACGCTGAAAACAGCCGACTCTGGCAGATGTGGCCTCTGGAAAAGGGGAGAGGAACAGGAAATCGTAGACAGCTGCTGCCAAAAAGCATTTATTACTACTCTGAACGGTGGCTTCCAGAAGCACTCGCTACCCTTGAAAAAATCTCACGTTACAACCACAAACTTCAATTGATTTTTATGGGATTTAATCTGATAAGCCAGTACTAAGTGGTTTACAGCTACAAAGTGAGGAGGGAAAGCGTATACGGTTTTCAAATTTGTTACAACATACAATCTGGACATTGTGTCATGTATTTGTATTCAGCTCCTGGCAAACTGACAAAATAGCACATGAGAGGAGCTGCATAGATCCAAAACTCAGGTGGGAGAGGTTCAACCATTGGCAACTCTTTCACCGTAAAGGGCCCAAGTTTCAAATCTCCGCCTGAATATTTTTGCTTTTAATTCTACGTAGTTCTTTAAATGTCCTATGAGTAAATATATTTGCCCATTTATCCATAACAATTGGAACTTTCAATGTCTAGCAAATTATTTTCGCAATGTACCCTCCATTAAAAGAGCGCCCCTCAGATGAATTTCGTTCCCTGCTGTGGCAGGGGTGAAATTACTGTAATAACCCGATATTGGCTGGAAAGCGCAACATATCCCTCTTTCAGGAACCATTAGAATTTTTTGCAGATATCGCAAAATTTGGCAGATTTGGTTCCGTTCAGTCTGGAAGGGTTAATGAAAGAAAGTGTCAAGAAGCTCACTTTGACACAAGCCACATAAAGCACACAGCAAATAGGTGGAAGAAGGCACTACTGTCAGATGAGACTAAAGTTGAACTTTTTTTTTATTGTACATGCAAAACACTATCTATGGCAGAACATAGCATCCCCATGGTGAAATATGGTGGTGGCAACATTATGATGTGGGAATGCTTTTCTCCAGCAGAGGCAAGGGAATCTGGTCAGAGTCGATGAGAAGATGGATGGAGCTAAATATTAAACAATCTCGTAAGAAAAGAGGCTGCAAATTATTAAAGATACCAACATGTAAATGTGTCTTTTCTATTCTTTTAGATTTCTCAGGCAAAAATAAGGCAATTGAAATTTGCTCGTATGGCACCGTTCGTACACGCTTTACAGAAAACAGAGGAAGAAACAACTACATTAGGACAAGAAATACAAAAATATTGGAAAGTTTCAAATAAGAAACAAAGAATAAAATGCATATTTAAGGGCTCTAAATAGTTCAGACCTGACAGACAACTCTGAAATGCTTTTAGACTTGGGATAATTAGAGTTTAATTCTAAAACGTATATTTTTAGAAAGCAGCTGTCATTAGATTTAGAAGCTAATGCAATATATTGGAGCTCTGGCAGCAACATTTGGAAAAAGCTTTAGCTGCCTGATTGAATATATGCAGAGACCAGTAAAGATGCCATTAACATTATTTAATCTACTGTAAAACAACAACAAGAAAGCGCTGAAATAGCTTTTCAGTGTGTTGATTTTACAGGAAACCCCTAATTCTTGCAATGATTTAAAAATACCATTAGGCGATGTGGTCATTCACATCTACAGCTAAGTCTCTGGTATATTCCAGAGTCTTTAGTCACTTTGAGGCTAATATGTAAGCTAAAAATAGTTGATTATGTGGTGGCAGATATGTAAAGGATCCCACATGTGATCTATGTTCAACCAGATTTTGACTTGCCAGATTACACAAAGTGCTCCTGATCAGTCAAGTTAGTTTTGAACTAATTTAGTACAGCAACAGGATTATTTTCATCCATTTCCTAGATTGTTTACCTGACTATCAATGTTACAATCAGTTCTGACAAGTGCCAAAAAATCTTTTTTAAAAATCAAAGAAAACTGCACAAAGAATTCATAAGCAAAGACAGATAAGGCTAACCTACAAACCTTTAAAGAGCAATTTGAATCTGTGTGCTGATGAAACCTATGGGTATTTGTGATGTATATTTAATATGTATTTACTGCAATGTGCCATGTGCTTAATTATGTAAGTTAAAACCAGAGCAAACTGCATCAGGCATCAGATTTTGGGAAAACAGAGCTACTTGTCTTACATAGTTAGAATAAATGAAAAGAAAAACAACAACACTGTTTTCTGTTTGCTGAAATTTGGTACCAATTTTGATTCAGGAGATGAAAAAGAAAAGATTTTCTTCAGCTATGTCAGAAGAATGGAAAGTTGTTCCTCAACTGAGGGAAAATTTACTAATTATTCTGATGAAATAAATTGTCAAAAATTGAGTTTAAAACTGGGACTGCACAGTGGCGCAACTGGTAGAGCCGTTGCCTTGTAGCAAGAAGGTCATGGGTTCAATTCTGCATGGAGTTTCCATGTTCTCCCTGTGCATGTGTGGGTTTTCTCCAGGTACTCCCGTTTCCTCCCACAGTCAAAAACATGATTCAACAAATTCTCCATAGGTGTGTGTGCATAGTGGTTTGCCTGTCTCTGTGTTGCCCTGCGACAGATTGGCGACCTGCCCAGGGTAAACCCACCTCTCGCCCAGAACGTTAGCTGGAGATAGGCAGCAGCAACCCTCGTGACCCCATTTAGGGACAAGGAAGTAAAGACAATGGATGGATGTGTTTAAAACCCTATTAGTCCTTTGGAGATGTAGAATACCTATTGCTCTTTTGATTAGCAGACGCTAACAGAGAGAATGCGATCTTTATTTAGCCGTAGCTTATAGTGTAGCATAAAGTGGTTTTTGGGTAAGCCAGGGTATCGGAGATATTTTGGACATTAAAAATTCTGTGGCACTTCACTGTTTTATCTCTAAAGCACCAAAACTAGTCCACACTAGTACCACAGTGATGGAATTCACACAAGTGCCACTCAGATGTCTCGGTAATCCCATAATGGTACTTAATGCCATGCTACACTATGCACACTCTTTGTGCTACTGTACATTTCCTGATTGTTTCCTAATTACTTCTACTAGCAATTATTTGACCATGGACTCTCAAAGACTCTGGACAGAACATTTGAATTTTATCCATAGGTGTTTAGGGGGAAAAAAGTAATAACAATCCTGGGCAAAGGAAATCCTATATAGATGCTTGACACACTATACAGCACAAGGGTACTTCAAAAAGGACACACACATACTCCATGGACGTATCAGGGCACATTAATACCCTTACTACACACCAGTTTCCACACACCAAAGTACATGGAGAGATACTAAACAGTGTCACTGCTTCATAGCCTACATTTGCTCGTATCAAATCAGCTATATACCAGATTTATGTTGTCACAAATTGCTTAAAAAAAGAAAATACAGTTTTTTTCCCCCCATCTACAAATATAAAGATCTTTTCTACAAAACTATACATCTTCTAATCCTGTGTGATTATTGTTGTGTTTTCAGCTTCTGTGTATATTTTCTTTGTGGTGGAATTGATTTGTCAGTACATAGCGTCCCTGCCTGCTCCTTTCCTTAAAAAGCCCTCACTTTTCATACTTTCTTTGCCTTGAAGTTGCTCTTGTCTTTGAGCTGTTGACAAACTGCGTCACGCAGATGACCGTTTCTAGGATCTATTAGGAAACATAATGCCCCAAGCAGACGCGAGCAATTCCCTTTGCATTATAAATACCCTATAATAGCGTCTATCGTATTAGCATGATTGTGGCCCTTCGCAACAAGAGGCACTGAGGGATTTATTTTACAGTCAGACATTTAGGGAGCATCAATTTCATTGATTGTGTTCTCTTATTAAGTGTCCTCATTAGTATAATTTGTTTTTGTTGTATTGTTCTAATTTCATCTTGATAGTTGTATCTGTCTTTGAGAGTGATGTGAGTGTTGTCGGTGCGCTCGTACTTTCTTGTTTAGGAAGTCATGCATTTTCAAAGAGCTTTTGCAACGTTGCTTCTGTTTCATCAAGCAGATAAAGCATTGGATTTAGAAGAAAGGACGCATGGAGGAAAAAAGAAAGTGGTGGTGGGGGGGAAATGCGTCAGGCTTAAATGAGATTTCAAATCTCTTTTTAAGCTCTGAGCAATCACAGTGTGATGTTACAATCACCCCTGTCTGAGCAGCGAGTGCAGAAAAATAAATCTTCCATGGAAAATGGACATTGATTGCGCTGCCATGCGGCTTGCCATTGTGCCTGTCGCTGACAATTATCAGACTCAAATCAAATGGACCCCGATTAAAGCACCGAAACTTGTTGAGAGAGCAAAGAGACAAAACATGCTTGTTAAGTCAGTTTTTTTTTACCCCTAGGTATTGTAATAGGAACAGTACCGCTGCTTGATGCAGTTTAGAGTTTGAGTTTTTTCTGCTTTATTAGCCCCATGATGCCAAAATTGGTACTTTACTGCACACTAATCCTGCTAAATCCTGAATTCGCCTTCTGATATGTAATGGAAGAGCTGTGCACTGTGAAAAACTAATTGCTCTCTCAAAGGTTTCTTCCACCATAGCTCTAGTTGAACCGTTCAGATCATTAATGAGATTTAGATGTCAGATGACAATAACCAGAGCAAATGTGACGATTATGTTTCGGGGTTGGGAGGATTATTTACAACTCAACCAGACTCCAAATGTGAAAAAGCATTTGAGCTTTTAATTTGAAAATCTGTTTGTGCCGCAAACCTGAAGCCTTTGGCATAGCTAGCGAGGAATTGTTACCTACTCTTCTGTACAGAATTGTTTTACTTCTTTAGAGTGTGTTTGATAGTAACTAGCTGGTTTAAGGTCAGATAACATTTCAGTCATGTCAGATGTAAGTCTAGAGTTTGACAAGGCCACTCCAATGTTTTTGTTCATTTTCTAGCTGAATTTGCTAGTGTGATTCTAAGGCTCTTGAATGGACTAAAGTCCATCCAGTTTCAGAAAGAAAGCTAACTGCATGGCTCCAACAATATCACAAGCCCCCAAGAAGTGGCAAAGTAGCAACATTAGATGTAATGTTCCACTTTCAACAACATATTTTCTCAAAAGTGTTGGGGATTATGATTTTTGGATGATGTGAGTCCTGCTTCTCCGTTTCGGTCAAATAAATTCACCCATCCCTACCAACTCTTTCAGTTCTGACCACTGATCCTTCTTGAGGCGGGTAAACTCTGAAGTGTTTTAGATTTTGTTCTAGATTCTTTTGTGACCTCCTGGATCAGTCATTGGTGGGCCCGGTTTAGTTGCCTGACAACTCATAGAAAGGCTCACAACAGGGCCATGACTTTTGTAGATAATTGTTCTCACTTTTGGTTTGCAGCAAAGCCGTCTACCTACTGTAGAGATGGCTTTGTAATTGTTTTCAGACTGATAATAATAATGACTTTGTCTGTTTGTACATTGTCTGTTGTTGGATTTCTTTCAGATCAGGCACGATGGGCTGCTTTTGCATCGCTTGGCCTCCTTCATATTGTCAAGTGATTTCTTGATTTCACAGGTCACAGAGTAATTAAACCTGAGTGTGGCCTGTGATATTGAACTCGGCTCTTCAAAAGCATGTGGCTAATCACAGTTAATTTATGACTTATAAGGGGAAGTCACCGTTTGTAGCGCTATTTCTTTTCAGTAAGAAGGTCCCAGGTTCTTCTCCAAGGAGTCTGCTCTCCCGATGCATTGTGGGTTCTCTCCGGATACTCCAGCTTCCTCCTACAGTCAAACATGACTGTTACGTCTATTGAATGCCTTTATACATACTTTTCTGTACTGAGTTGCCCTGGAATGGATTAGGAACCGGTCCAGTGATGACTAGGCACCATCACATAATGCCGGACAGTTACTTTTTGTAACATTTTCCAAACTGTCAGGGTTTTTTTGGCCTTAATTAATGAAGTTATCAATTGAGTACTTACTTGGGATGTCTTTGTAAACAATTACAAATGGGTTTGATGTTCTCAAATGTTTAAATTGGGCAAAACAGAAGGAATCTTTAAGAGGGCTAATGCTTTTCCATAGCACTTTAAGTCCAAAATGGAAAAATGTGTCCTTTGTTCAATAAAGATAAGTTGTAAGATGATTAAATGTTTACATAAAAAAGCGTTGAAAATGTGCGCATGCAAAGTGATACTACAGTTATAATTCTAAAGAAACACAAGTCCGGGTGTGCATTAAGAAAACAATCATTATCAGCATTTATTAGACACTGAGCAATTTGAAATATGGAAATGTAACGTGTACCATATGTTTTATCGTGTATCCAAATTTCATGTATCATTTCTTTTGCATCAATAAATTTAGTGCCAGCTCCTTTTGCCCCCAGGAGTAACCGCATCTATTTTTCAGGGCTGTGCATCATGAGAACTTATATAAAGCAAACATTCGTAAAGTTGTTTTTCTTTTTTTTCTTTTTTTCTTAGCACAAGGGGGAGACGGATGGAGGGTTTTTAGTCTAAACGTTCCACCGGGAGCAGGGGTGGAGTAGTGCTGCTGCTGCTACTGCTGCTCAGAGGGTGATTCTGCTGGAGGCAGTCTGACAAGCAAGCTGCACACACACACACACACACACACACACACACACACACACACACACACACACACATGCACTATTAGAGAAAAAAAATCCACTCATTTACTCTGTTTCTCTTCAACATAGACATTCGCAAATGCCAACCGACCTCCCCCTCCCCATCAGCTTTCATGTTGAAAATCGATGGCTGCAGAAGCCAAGAAGGACAGGGCAGTTGTGGAAAAATAAAGAAATCAATGCAGACTTATTAACTGAGCAGAGCTTCCTTTACTATACTCGCACAAAAAAAAAGAAAAAGAAAAATATGTGTGGGCGCGTGTTTTTGACTCGTAGGTGAATGATGATGGTGCTGCTGGTTTTAGACACGAACCTCAAGCGTGTGTGTGTGTGTGTGTGTGTGTGTGTGTGTGTGTGTGTGTGTGTGTGTGTGTGTGTGTGTGTGTGTGTGTGTTTCTCCCCCCGGACCCCCCCGATTGGTAGGTGGCCGGCGTTTGTGCACAACTGCTACTTTGTAGGCGTGTCATGTATGTGCATGAGCGCGAGAGCGTGTGCGCGTTTTTGCGCACCGAGACAATCTCTCAAAGTCGGTGTGTTATTCTTGGGTTAGTGCCGCGCAGTCGGGTTAGAGGTTTGGCCTCGGTCTATTTGTGGACAAAAGAATGCTCTAAGACAAATGATTTAGCACCTGCCAGTCAGAGACGAAGGATGGGAGATGAGAAAAGGCAGAGGTCAGAGACCCAGGAAGGGAAAATGATCTTTCGGAGAATTGTTGAAGGGGAAAAATAGAGCAGAAAGGGAGCAAAGAGATTAAGTTGGGGTGGAAGACAAGGGAGTGGGGGGGGGATAAATAGCTGGAGTGAAAAAGAATTCAGCTATTTAGCTGTGGGTCATCAGATAGCTCGAGTGCTTGGGAGAAATTTTCCGTGGGAAATGACAGCCTCTATTCCTGCGGAGTTGTTTGCCTAACAGCGGCTCGCGGGAGCCCCGGCCGGCCTTCGGGCCCTGTGAGCAAGACCTTCCCTCATCACAGGAGTTACCATAACAACAGATGAGGTCGACCTGTACGGGTGGCAGCGCAGGGATGTGAACTTTGTTTCAGCCTCCAGCTCTTCAGCTGTCTGCACCGCTTCCGACGCACCGACACCCACCTTTTCCTGGATAACAATCATCACGGAGAGACGCTGCAACATGTTGGGGGTTTGTTTTGGGGGGGGTGGGGGTGGGGGGGGGGGTGGGGGGGGGCGGAGGTTCTGCTGGGGAATGTTTGGCCGAGAGTGAGGCTGTGATTGCTCAGAGGAGAACGGTTTGTTTGGAGTGAGAAAATAAAACGCCATGTCGAGAATAAGAGTGGCGAATGTAATCTTCAGAAATACCTGAAAAACACAAACCCTGGACTGAAGTGTTAGCAGAAGCATTTCGGGACTCAGGGTGATGGAGGTACATTTTGACGAGCAGCTTGATTTGATTTCCTTTTGGCCTTCGCTGACTGACATCTGGCATCGCAGGGCCTTTGCAGCTGCTCGCGTTTTGACAGCCTGATCTGTGTACACAACATTAAGCTTTAATCATCCAATTTACACATTTTAAACTCACCGGCAACAGCGATTTATTGCTGACCCGGCTCGTTCTCCAATAAACAATAGCACCCTCCTTCTATGAAACCGTCGTCTGCGCCTGGAGCGGCTTTGCTAACAAGCGTCTGATTGTGCAGATTACCGCGTGTTCCATGGAGGATTACTCAGCTTCAAATGAACAAATTGACCTCCCAGTAAAAAAAATCTAAAACTGGGTCAAGAACAGATACTTGAAGCTTTATCTGAAACATCTGGATCCATTTTGTGCTGGAGAAAAACTCTGGGCGGCGTTGTTTAAAGAAAGTCTCCATTTTCGTTTGCTGATCCTGGTCACGCCGTCAGTCCTGCTCGCATCCCATCAGGCTGTCGTCACACTATTTTTTTTTTTTTTTATCAGCAAAGCGATTGTCAATCAGGGGGCTTTTCTTTTTCCTCTAATAAAAAAGCGGAGAAGAGACGTTCTGTTTTCTCTAAATGGCAGGGTGTCATTTGCGTTTAAGTCGGGAGCCAGACATCTGTTATGTGCAACTTTTTACAATCCCTTGTGACACCTTTTCCCATTTTTTTTTTTACATTACGGTTATGAATTGTGCCACTCTGCTTCACTGGATTTGTGACACCAGGTATTCATTTTTTGGATGGTAAAATGCCGTAAAGTGTTGCAGACATTTCTATCTGCCTTCCTGAAGTCGAAACTTTGAGATCTGCTGCCAAGTTCACCATCTAACCTCAAGCACAGCATCCCTGTCTGTGCTGAAGAAAGGCATTACCTTGGCATGATGTTGCCACCACCATGCTTCCCCATGTGCACCATTATTGTTCGGCTAAAAGAGTCGCTGCGTCTTCTAAGTTCAATTCTGGTCTCATTTGATCAGAGAACCTGATCCATGTTATCTTTGTCTCCTAAATTACTTTCACAAAACAGACTTCTAATGCTTTTAACAATGATTTTCTTCTTGTACCTTCTCAATAAAAGTCACAGCTAATGAACCTGACAAAATGGGTCTCTTTGCCACTTCTTTCCCAGTCTATCAGATGACGTGGGGTATGTGGGGACCCTATTTTTCCAAACTTTGTTACATGTTGAAAGCTTAGGATACTGTGTTATAACCCAACCCTAATTCAAGCTTCTCCACAACGTTCCACCTTATCTGCCTGATGTGGTCCTTGGACTTCATAATTCTGAGTGTTCACTAATATTTCCTAACAAGAACCACTGATTCTCTCCATTTACTTCTTGGGAAACTTCTGAAAACCGAGATTTATTTAATAGCGTCAGGCTAATGATGGGATCATATCAATGTACACACTAGCATATGGATTTATGGCCTAACCCAGACACAACATTCAGGCCAGATTGGGCCAAAATTATTTGCTTGATGGTCCGGACAGGTTTGTGCTTCTGTGTTTAATAGAGCGAACACAATGTATACAACACAGAGAGGAAACTAAATGAAAGACACATTAGACTGTAACAAGCAGTGGTGGAGAAAGTACTCAAAAACTGTACTTAAGTAAAAGTACAAATACACAGTCAAAAATGTACTTAAGTAAAAGT